>JAJKFJ010020787.1:0-26850 GCA_027382625.1 Tetmemena sp. SeJ-2015
AGGGTAATCTTATAACTTTTGTAAGCTATGAGAGTAGCTATCATAAAAATGAAACTGGAAAACTTTAGTGCTTGAAAGAGATGATTTTTAGCACGCATAAAAAGTGTGAGAATTTCGTGGAACCATAGTGAAAGCACATATGCCTATGCTCATTCGAAAGCTCTTGATGCGTAGAGCAAGAATATCACACTCATTTCTTGAATGATGATGAGTTCGCAGTGTGCGCGCATGAATGATTGAGAGTGGTGAGAGCGTTGCGAGAGTGGATTTCCATATTAGTAGTGATTGATTTATTAATTAATAATTATTAAATTTGAAATAAGATTCGAAAAAGAGGTGAAAAGCATGCGCGCAGACCAAGCTAGTAAGTGGTCTAACTCGGCACAGAGAAACGATAATGGGGTGCAACCCTAGTGATTCGTGATCTCCGCGTCGAGCTCTACAAGATGGTGGAATAATATTGAGGTTTTAAATTTTTTGATTTTCCCGATCATAAGCATTTTTGGATTGGTGAGATCTGCGTTGTCTTAATTAAGTCTTTTCTGTAATTTTGGGAAAGCGTGTATATCATATATAATGATCATTAATATCAATTCATTAATTCACTAAGTATATAGGTTATGGGGTTTATATTGATTTAATCACTTTTTGGCTTTGAATTAGCACTTATAAGTGCTGTAGACACAACCGCCAGCAAATTAATTTAAAGCACTTGCTTCTTCATCTGCTGTTTTATTATATTTAATACACCTTCAACTTGACAAAATATCCTTTTAAATTTCCAGAGTTCAGGGTAAAGTGTTTTTTTTAATAAAATTCATTCGAGGAATCCAACCTCATTTGTCTGATTAGTAAATAACTTTATCTAATCAATTTGATAATGATTGTGATAAAAGGTGTGATAGGTAACTAGGTTGTACTGCATCTCAGCAGATAAGTCCCTACTACCTAGATGAGTGTACTCTGAGCTATTAAATATGTGCATCTCGTCCATAGTGGGCCAGGAAGAGATGTACCTCCCAAAGACTTAGTTTGGAGAGTCGTACAGAGACATTATCCCGAAAGTGTGGTCTGCTTCTTTTATGGGATCCAAGAGCATCTCCTTCAAGAACAAAGACATATCTTTGGGTACAGGCTCAGCATTTTCGGACCCTCCAAAATATCCAGTCATAATTCATATACAATTAAATCAGTGAGCAAGTTATTGCACATTCTCAGATTTTCGAAGTTAGTTTTGTTCGAGCACATGGCAGCTCCCCAATTTCCTCCAGCAATCCCAATGAAGGTATTTATTCTGTCATTGAGAGGAGGACCTAAGTCGTAGGGATGCTCTGAACCCTCGACGTGTCCTCCTTTAATGATTCGTCTTCCCATAGTGACACCCATGGAATGGGTTATAACATCTATTTGAGGAGCCTGGGTATACTCTAAAACAGCCTCCAAAAAGTTCCTGTTATAGATAACAAACTCCCTGCTATGAACATGCTGAAACTCATATTCTATTTAAATTGAATGTTTCAATCTAGTGAATTTAGAAATTAAGATCGTCATAATTGTTTCATTAGTTATAAACTTTGATAATGTAGGATGTTCAATGGTGTCAGAATGATAATCACTTGACCCTGTTGACGTAGTTGGTATCGTCAGAGAGTACTGAGAACTTAAAGTTATCAGGATCGTAGGAATAGTTCTCAATATTACCCTTTGACTCTACTGGAGTCTCGTTAAGAGCCTCCTTTGTAAACTCTTTATCAAAATATCTGCAATCATTCGCACTCGTCTATAAAATGTATATCAAATAGATAAGTATCTTACTATGAATGGGACATAGATGGGACTGAAATCCTTTACAAGGTATTAATTCCAGTCTATTCTTTGAAAGAACTTGTGCTTCTTTATTTGCTTGATTGATTTAAGTCTTTGATCTGGGTTTTTATTAAGTAAGTTGGTGATAAAGTCTCTGGCCTCAGGATTCTAAATATGATCCACTTTGATTGGCTAAGTGAGGATTTTCTCAAACAGCCTTTTTCTGTTTCTGTCTGAAAACGGTCCCTATAAACAATAATTAGGAAATAGTATTTACTCTGCCAGTTAGCATCTCGTAAACTAAGACTCCCAAGCTCCACATGTCTGATGCCTCATCATATTACTAATTCTTAATAACCTCAGGACTCATATACTCTAGAGTCCCGCAGACCTAAGATTCATTTTCCATTAAAGCCTTGATCTTGATCTGATCTTCTACGTTTACCTTAGCCAGACCGAAATCAGCTAGCTTGATGTAGCCATCTCTGTCCATTAAAACATTCTCCAACTTTAAGTATGAAATATAATCGCATTCACTCATCTCAAATTATTAAGTCTCTGTAAATGATTCCCTTCTTGTGGATATATTCAAGTGCTAGTAAGATTTGAGCTGCATACTCCCTAGTTCTCTCTATGTTAAACTTGCTACTCTCTTGCAGATGCATGAACAATTCCCCTCCGTCCATAAACTCGAACACCATGTAGAATCTCTTTGAATTTTGAAACGCATACTGTAAACTCACAATGAATGGATGTCTAAGCCTCGTCATTATCCTATAAAAGTTTAGATTTAATAATATCATACTTTCTCTCTAAGATGGCATATTGCAAAGAGTCATTCTTGATTAGATAGTCCTTTTTCATGGCTTTGATTGCATAAACGCTTCCATCCTTCTTCAACTTAGCCTTATATACTTTGCCATAAGCTCCCCTGCCTACCACTTTGACTATAGTAAAATCTTCTAGCTTGACTCTATCTTCTTTATGGATTTAAGCTAGCTGTTTGGGACTAGTTTTTGGAGACATAGCGGGAGAAGAGGCTCCACCAAATCTTGCTATCTTCTCTTAATTTATAGTATCCAGAGAAGGAACTAAGTTTGGATTTACAATAAAAAGCACATCAACATTAAGACTTTTAAAGATCCTTTTGAGTGAGGATATCCGGAGTTGCGTTTTTTATTTGGATCTCAATTGGCGCATCTTCCTCTGTGAGCATTGTTGAGGGAATCCTACTCTTAGCAGTTTGCTTGAAGTCTTTCCTCTCTGATCCATTGGCATGCAGTTAGGCCTTCTTGGGATGCTAAAGTTGATTCTTGATCTATTTTTGGTTTTTGTTGTTATTGTTGTTGGTGGTGTTAGTGCTTTTAGTTTGATTGGTGGTGTTAGAGTTCTCTAAATAGTCATTGATTATGAAAGTCTTATGATCCTCTTCCTGCACGTGAGATATCTTGCTGATGTTAAACGAAGAGCTTTCATAGTTATTCATCTGACTCAAGTCCTCGCTCATATCGAATAAACTTAAAAGAAGAAGTTGTTGTTGTTGCTGAGGTTGTTGCTTGATGCGTTGTCCTTGGCGGTGGCCATTTAAAAGTTGCGAGTATTTTGATAGTGCTAGTTTGTTTGAGTTTTTGAAGTTGTCTGTTAACTTTACTGAGGAATAGCTGTCATCAAGTTAGACTTCATCTTGTATCCATTACCTCCATTAGAATTTAATTTTTACATTTTTTAAAAAAAGAAATTTCTTTCTTAATAATTCGTTATTAAGGTTAAAACTATAATAGTTTCACATGAAATTAAGTCTAATTAGTTGGATCTCGATCTTGGTTTACATCAAAATCATATTCGTCCTATAGATATTCGCTTGCAATTAATTATACCTGGAGCCTTTTATTGGTAACTACGAAAGTGGGTAAATGTTTGTCAGATGAGGGTTTTGATTATCCTTTGCCCATTCTTTATCCCAATAGAGATTTCTATCAATTAAATTATTTCTATATTTATCTAGCTACACAAAAGAGGATGCTAATTAAATGTAAATCATTTAGTTGCTGATATTTAAAATTAAGCGCTATTGAGTCTTTGTTTCTTGACTTGCAAATCCTATCTATGAAAAGCAAAAGCACTTTACGGTCTATCATTTCTCATTTTCCTTTACTGAATTACAATTTGAGATAAAATATTTAAATGAATAAGGTCTTTGAAAGTAAAAGACTCCAGCTTTTTGTGCATCTTTAAGTGCTGCTTATTATAAATGTTGCTCATTATATTAAATGATAGAATTAAATATATCATCACTTGGCTGAGTTAATCTTTATCCATTATAATCCTTAAATTTAATAAAGTCAACATAGTAAATCTAATTTATTTACTTTAGTTTAGGCTAAAAACTATTGGAAAATAAAAAATAATTGAAACTTTAAATTAAAATATAATAAGCAAGAGTTTGATTGAAATGATGTCAAGTTGTGGGGAAAATTGAATATCTATGGATTACTATTCATTTTAGTCCTAATATGAGGTGTGAGCTTGTGTGAGTTGCTGCTTTTTCCAATCGCTCATTGTTCTTCCAAAAGTTTTGGTTTACTTAAGGAGATTGGAGTTAGAATTGATCTTAAATTAGCTGGACTATTTGGATTTGATAGTTGAGTCTAAATTTTTGTAAGGACTAAATATTGATATTGTAGATTTCTTTTCCATCGGTTGCTTCTGCAAATTTATACACAAAAATCAACAGAAACATCAATCAAAATAATTATAAAATCAAATCTTCACAATAATGGGAGAATAAATATTAAATATTGTAAAAATATTCAAATTTTGATACAAAAAAATTCTTTTAAAGCCACAGAGATATTAAAAATATGAAGAATTTTACGCTGAATGTTAAAAATATCAAATTCTTTAATTATGAATACAACATAAATTATATAATTAAGTTGAAGAACAAACTTAATCCAAAGATATTTTAACTAATTTTGATTTTAGTTAGATATAGTAATCTTACTTATATTTGGGACTTTAGATTATTCTTTAAGGTTAGTTTGGTCTAGGATATTGCATCTTATTAGCTTTCACTATTTTAATTTTGAGAATAAGTGCTGCCTTTTATTAGATTTGATTCTTCCTCACCCTTCAAGTTAAAAATAAAATAAGAACTACTCTTTAAGTTCTAAACACTTTCGATTTCAATGTGTGGATCACTGCCAATTTAAGAATCCGCAGCTTCCTCTTCTGATTTAAAACAACAAAAAAGCTGGAAGCAGAATAACGAAGGAGACAGATCCCAGCATAAGTAGAGAATTTTTAATGAGAGTGGTCGCCCACTTAGTTAAAAGTATCCCTACAAACCATTAATATAAAGCCATCTTACATAGGATATAATATCGTTATTCTTAACTAGTACGATAAGTGCTGGTTTTGAAAATGATTTATAATTTACATTCCTAAAATTTTACTTTACTTTACTTTACTTACTTTACTTTAAAACAACAAAGTAAAGTGATAGCTTAGACAGGTCCACTGACTCAAACTCATCCTCCTCCAAGAGCTAAATAGACTGATACTCTTTGCTCAATTAAGTTCTTAGTTTTGCATTACTCTATCTACCCTTCGTCATATTGCCAGTCCATCCATTTTAAAAGCTTTGGTAGTAGGGATCTTTTGAGTCAAAACTTAGTTTCTTGTTCATCTATTTGGATTAACTGAATTTGTTACTCTTTGAAGTCTTAGATATAGAGTCTCCATCCAAGAGTTTATGATATTCCTCATTGCCTAAACTCTTCTTTAAATACCTTTTAGTAAGTTTATCGTAAATCGATTGCCTTAACTATAAAAATAAGATAAATTAAATTGCTTAACTCTCTTGATTTTTAGGTCTCGTGTACTTTAAAATTTTAGTCTCCATTTTACTATGGATTTGAAATAGAGTGGGATTCCTATCTTCTCTTAGGGATGAAAACATTCTTGTAGGTTTTAAAAGCAGTGTCGAACTAGTCTCTATCATGTAAACTTATCTACTATAGTATTTGCTTTTCATCCACTATTTCAATCTCTCCAATACCCATATCAGTCCCAGATCAAACATAATAATTTTAAAATCTCCTAGCAAGGGATCTTTTAGAACGACTGCTTTTAATTGCAGAGCTTCTCTTTTTATTTGATGTTTGATTTTTCTTACTCAGACTAGTCGATTTAAGTTCAGTATGATAAATTCAATATAATTCGAGCTCTATTTTATATTTTAGAATCTAGATAAAAGGATAAATTAACATAACAATCAATTTTTATAATAATTTTGGATAAAGTGGAGGTGATTCACAGTTAGGGATAGCATCTTAACCCAACTCAACGCTTTGAGAGAGTGGAGTATTGATTTCCTAAACATCGCTGAGTCTTTTGACCTCGATTGACCAAGTTTGTATTTGTTTGTTAGTGTTTGCTTTATGGTTTGTCATTGAAGAGTTTCTAAGATTTTTAGACTTGAGTTCCATTTTTGCTCACCTTCTCATCTGCATCATTCTCTTTCTGTCATATAAATATTCTACTATAAATATTCTTGGCTGAATATTTTTTTTAGCTGACAGTCTATATCTGTGGCACTCAGAGTTATAGTGAAGAATTTAATGCAAAATAATTTGTAAAAAGATTAAGACAAGTTTTATTCTTAATTCGGGAAACAGTAGATTGAACAAGAACAGAGATTTTAATTATGTGCAATTACTTTGAATGAGATGTATTATTAGAACTTTTTTTGCATAAAAATCCTTATAGAAGTTTTATAGACAAGCAAATTTATCTTGGATGAAACCCCTAAAATTAAAAGGTAAGATATTTCTATTCAATATCTTAAGAAAAATGAGATTAAGACATATTTCTTAGTTTTTCTCGATTAAAATTATCTATTGATTTAGTATTAATGTTAAATAACATAATTTTAGAAATAGGGGTTTGTTTTGTTGGATAGAAAGAAAATTCCTACTTGGAGAAAGGAATAAATTCTGTAATTGCGCTTCAAAGTGATGATTGCGGAGATTGAGAAGTCAAATTAGCCTGCCATTTCTAAAAATAAATAATAACAAATGGGAATACAGAAGAAACTAATAAAGAAGATTATTTTAATTTATCACTTAATTTAGCCCTATCTATATTTAAGGTTCTTGCTCTATCTTTCTTATAATAGGCTCACATAATTGCTAAGATGCAGCAGGAAAATCTACCAATTTAATTATTATAAATCAGACCTTAAATAGTCAGGGGGCTTCCTCGTTTTGGCGAATAACTTATTAAATAGATTAATTTATTCTGATTTATGAATAAATTTTAAACTTAATAAAAGCATAAATAATATTACAAATAATCTTATATTTATCGTTAATAAAGCATTGAGGTATAAATAATATAAATAAAGCGAATGGTGCAATCAAGGAGTGTAATTACTTCTCTTGGTCGTGTATTTTCCGTTGCTCCTCATCCATGTCAAAGTATATGTCAGCATCCTCTACGAAATTATTCTCAAGCACATTTTAGTTCTTATAATTAAGCTAATATTTTAACTCCCTTATTTTAATGTTGATTTAAAGCATCTTAAAATATAAATACTTTATTGTTTAAAGTTGTGTTTTTGTATTTAGAGGACTCTGCTGATTTGGTGTTCAGTGAAGAATTGTTTTTTGTTCTCTACATTTGAGAGTTGTTTATTGAGCATCATACTAGCTCAGGTGTACCTCCTTTGGAACTTCTGCATAGTTCCTGCATCAATATCGATGGAGTCGGCTTCTTACTGAGTATTAGGCCTTTGTCCTTTCTTGAAAGAGCTGTATTTGGGTCTCTAATTAGTTCCATCAAGTATCAGGTCCTCATCCAAATAAGCCTACAAAGCCTCCTCCTCTTCAAAGAATACATGACTCGCTCTTCTGTTTCAAATACTCCCTTGCTGAGCTTACTTCTTTAAACTCGTACAATAGAAGTAAAAAATGTATAAAAAGTTTAACTCGATTATCGATTAGCTATGCTTTGATGAATATAAAAATGAGATTATATTTTAAGATGAGGATTATCTTGAGAAGAGTCAATACTTTAGTTCTTGGATAGTTTGATTTGAGTGAGGATACTCTACTCAGACACTCCTGATAAAATAACAAGATTATCTTAATAATTTTTTTTAAAAAAATGGTGTTTCTTCTTTGCTTCCAGTCTATTTGTGGCTTAGTTGGCAAGAGCTTGATAAGTCGATGTCACCTCATGTCAAATGGAGTTTTACTTAAGTTCAATATTTGAGTCGTTTAATAATAATTAAAATCCTCATATTTTAAAGTGTTGAAGAAGTTTTGTTGTTATTTTTAGCCATTTATGTAGCCGTGTTGAAATGCAAGTCAGTTATAATGTTTAATTTATCTTTGAGTTGCTTTAAATCAATTTATCCTCATAATTTGTCTTATTCAAGACTGATGAAAGCAAGTGATGTTTTTTAAGACAACTCAAAATATTAATTTAAAATGTAGTCCTAGCACGAAACTGTAACCATTCTTTCAAATCCTCTTTCTCTCTTTGACATTTTAATTATATCATTCTTACATTGATTTAGATTGTGCTTGAGGAAGCGCAGCAGTTGTCTTTAGAGGAAATTATTACTAACAGGTAATTAAAAGCTAATTGCATTCTTTCTCATTTTATTTCAATGTCTTATTTGTTATATCTAGCTTAAAGAACTTGTACTTATAAATCACCAGATATATAAGAGTTTATTGTAAATATACTCTTCTGATGATTTGCCGGACAATCCTTTTCCAACTATCCTGAAGACGGTCTACTTTTACAAAATCACGTATGAATTAAACCTCTTTCTAATTTAGTAGGAAAGAAATCGAAGAGTCTAAAGGAGAAGGTGAAATTTATTTTTTACTGAGTGAGCTAGGTAATGGTAAGAAATGAAATAATTGACGAGGGGCTCTACGGAATAACTGGAGTCATGGGTCTTTACAGCGTTTACGGAATCAAGAACGTGCTTGAGATTATAAATTCACAGGCAGTCACTCAACTTATGAAGGTGCTTCGACCATACCTAATTGACAAGCAGGAAAGCATGGGTGATGTCAGAGTATGCTAAACCAATAAAATTCCTAACTTTTTAGTATGAAGTCTTCAATGCTCTTAATATCTTTTAATAATATTTGCAGTTGCAGGAGGTTATCTTTTCAGAAGCAGGGTATTCAAAAATCAAATTTAAGTTTTTTATTCGAAGTGCCTGAAGGCAGCTCCGTGTCCTCTTAAGCTCTACGGCATCTTCCAAGCAACTGTGTCCGTGAAGCAATCTGCGATGTCTTTCTTCGCTGACTATGTGTACGATGACGTGCTATCAATGTCTCGAGTGGACCAGGAATTCAACTTGTTTTAGGCTTTCGTGCTACAAGGTAAAGACCCGAGAACAAAGCAGAACTTTCAAAAGAGTATTTTCCCTGGAGGAAGTGCTAAATGGAAAAAATACCTTCTACACTGAGATAAAAGAAGCCATTGATAACAGATACAAGATCTCGCTCAAGATTTGGCTGAGGATCAGATCTCTAGATAAATCGGCTTAACCATAGGTAAAGAATCCACAGCAGCCAGGTACCAGTTACATGGGAATAGGTACAGCATAGAACTTAATGATATCAGAGGATGACTATGTCTATGTCAAGACTGAAAAGGTCTATGTCCTCCACATAAAATTTTAGTTTTATTTCATGATTGAACGCAGATAAGGAGACTAGCTCGCCTTCACTTCATTCTCTCACTCTCCTATGAGTGCTTTGCTTGAGGGAGTCTTTTCAACTCGTGAGGCAGCGCAGGCTTACGCTTCCTTTTATATTTCTAGAGACTAGAACCCAGCCGAGAAATAGAAACTACAAGAGTATCTTGAAGATAAGTACTTTCGCATCTTTGAAAAGTACAAAAAGAACAAGCTAGCTCATTTAATAATAAATTGAAATTATTAACTATCTCAATAAAATGGCTCATAATGAATTGTCTGTTTGAGATATTGATGACAGTGCTATTGGAGTCAGATGCAATAAGAAAGCAGATTGTGGACGGAGTTATGACTCTCCTTAACCTCCCTGCCACTAGACTATTTGGACTAACTTCCATCACTTAGGTGTTACAGAAGCTGCTTCAAGCTTTCTATGATTACAAGTTCCCTTAGTTCAGGAAGAGTCTTGAGAATCAGTTTTATAAATCATAACAAATGTGAATTAGTTCTACAGCTTTTACTCTCGGCTGCAGGAGATCATGGCAACTGGCTTCTGCGCTGAGATAATTGTTTTTCGCAAATATCTAGACATCCTCATCGACTCCATAGCAGGAGAAGGACACAGGCAGTTAGAAATAGATAACTCAACCATGGAGACTTTTCAGAACATTGAATCAATTCTTAAATCTGTCAGCTCCTCAGAGATATTTATTTCTCTAATTTCTTTAAGATTACTAATGTGTCTCAGTAAAACAAGCTAGCAAAGATGGCAATAGACTTGGTAATCAATAAGTTTGGAGCAACTTTGGGAGTTCAGTTCTTCAGTCAGGAGAAATTCGCACAGAGCAAGGCTTACGATAAAGCATGCAAGCTTGCGAATGAGAAAAATAAGAACAAGCAGTCAAAGATGTACCCTTCTAAGGACGAAGACGTGCACATCCTCATGCAGTATACAGTCGACACTTTTATATACGAGAGCGTCTACTTCATTCTAAGGGACAGATTCTTCTATGAGCAGTTCCCTAACGCACTCTCAATCACTTCTATGAATCTGCAAAGTTTCAAAAAAAATGCTTCTATGTAAATTAAAGTCACTGCATAAGATTCGATTTGTACGGAGGTATCTCTGATGAGTTTATCAAATTAAACGAGATGTCAAAGCCATTCTAGAACTCACAGCCACCTCTCAACTTGTATATCCTCGGAAACAATGTTAAAGTTTTTTGCTATCGATTAAATTGCTTAATGAGATGAGAGATAAGGAAATTCCTTTCCCCATCTCTGACTTCTTCACTCTGTAAGCAACATCTGCAGTAGATGTAGGTCTCTTCAGAAAGATTTTCAGGAACTATGAATTTGCCAGAATCATATTTATTCATTATCAATGTAGGCGATATGTTTGAAGGCGGCTACTTAAAGATTCTGACCTCAGTGACAGGCTTTTCAATCTTCAATAAGTACTTTGCATTTTATAATAATTATACACGAGACTCCAGAAGCAGAGTAATTTTTGGACAGTGATGTGTGATGTGATTCTGACCGGCGCTTCGTTTGAGCAGGCTATCCCATCCTACATAGCTCTACTGCTCAGGTATGCTTTGTTCCTATATCATTAGACAGACGCTGTTGTAATGGGTTTCTACACAGATGATGATCTCGACAATCCAGCAGTAACTGTTTTTCAAATAAGAAACACCCAAGGTAACAATGGGGCTCTAGGAGATAGTGATCTCAAGGATGCTAGCAGAAAGATGTTTGAGTTTGTGAAGGGTAGGATAAAGATGTATCTAAGAGTTCTATTCCTTGCTCAAGATGGCACTGCCTTCAAGAAAACTCACATCAAAATGATTTGATTAATGCTTTCTTATTTCATCTACTTTAACTTACACTTTAAGAATGATTCAACCACTACAACTTACTCAACTCTCTATCCAGTCAATTCCATCCATGAATAAATATGCTTGTACTTTAATGATGTGAGCAAGGTGTTCTTCACTATTGAGGATTTTGCTGAGTGGGATATGATTCTACGATCTCATGCTCTCTTTTCTCCGACAGAACACTTGATCGAAGAGTACAAGGTAGCATACCTAGATTTCAGGTTTTTGGATGCTTTCAAGTGCCTACTGCTTTTGAAGCTGATGGATGAAAACGAAGCTCACTATATCCATTTCATGCGTCTGCTCTATTCTCAGGCAGAGTCACTCAACTGCATAGTTTAAGACTTATTCAATCTATCTTATTAATTTGAGACTTGTAAATAATGAGAGACATAATTAAGGATATCTACAGAGCAGACCTACACAGACTGCAGATAAAAAAGTTCGGACCTCTGTAACTGCATAATTTCTTCCTCGCAGTGAGAGATGCAATAGGAATGGAAATCAAGAATTCACACCTAACAGTTGTGGAGGGATACCAAACTAGGATCCTCAATAACTTACTGGAAATTGATGACTTACTAATTGAACTCAAAACACCCTCTATAAATCCAAACAGAGAGATCAAGATACTCGAGAAGGTGCAACTCAAGGTCAAATAAGTAGAACTCAATCACATCATAGATATTAATATTGAGGTAAAGCATTAAATTGCTTCTCAATGCTAGAGTAATAAGTAACTGCTTGATGCTCTACAGCAGTGAGTATCTCAAAGTAACATACAATATAAACGTATTCCACGACCCCCTAACAATTGAGTGAGCACTAGTGGTTTTAGATTTGGGTATATTTCTTAATTATAAACTTAACAATAAATTTAAAGCTTGGTTCATTATAATAAATAATTAAATTTAAAGAATACTATTTCATTATGGTTTTTATAAAAGCTTTGATAGGTTTTGCCATCGTCTACTAAGTGAGCTCTTTTGTAGTAGCGCATGTAAGAATTGTACCTATGATAAATGTTTTAGTCGATTAGGATAGCTTCGGGCTACAAAGACCCGAATACACCAGAAGAGGAGGAGAAGAGGAGACTTGAATGGGCAAAGTAATATGAAGGCAAGCCAGTTCACGAAACTAAAGAAGTTGAGAACTATTTCTGACACTCTTATTCATTTGCTGATTAATTTCTTTAAACAATCAAAATATAATTCTGTGGCTATATTCAAAAGCTGAAAAGAGTTCATAATTTTACTTAATCAAAACTTATATGCAGCATACTCAATATCTAAGATTAATGTTAGTGCCAAAATAAAGGATATTTAAAGATTATCTGATTAAAATCTCAGTTATTAAATGTATACTCTGAGAAATCAGTAATAAATCAATTAAGATATCTCTTTATTCATATCTTATTTTATAATTATTAATTTAATAATTTTTTAAAAAATAAGAAATGAAAACAATTTTTAATAAAATTTACTTTTTAGGATTGTTAGGACTTTAAATTTAAAAAATAAACTTTTTATAATTAAAAATGTTCCATATCTTTAGAATCAAATTTAAAATTTAGGGGATTATTTGTTCTCTTTAATTATTACTTTTAAACTATATAAATTACTATGCTTTTCTGATAACAAAGATTGACATAGAAAAACAACATTGAATTCATTGAAGTGCAATTACCTTATCTTACAAACAACTTCTCGCAAGAAAATATAAGCATATTCTTAAATAATGGTCTTAATATCTTAATATTAATTATTTTATGTTGGTATTAATATATATAATAAATTAACCGAAAATTAATTTTAATCTATCCTAATAATTAACTATTGAGTTTATTGACGGGATCAATCTCTTTTATTGCATAAAGCAGTTATTTCCTCCCACCCCATTAAATTATAGATATTTTAAGCATTTAGAAAATAAGTTAGCATAGAGAGAGAACAATAAAATGTTTTTTTTACAAATCTGCTTTAATAGTGATTTCAAACAATGATTGGGAATCTCTGTTAATAAATTGAAAATAATACATAAATATGTTTAAATAGCTCTGAATCATAAAATATAATGATAATAAGTTCAGCGTTGCTACATTCTGAGAGAGTTGTCTATTTTTTGTGAGAAAGTTAATAAATAGTTGGAGTTCATTTCATCTTATATTTATCTTGTGAGCTCCTCAGTATCAGCATTCTCATCACTCAAATTTCGCTTTTTATTAATTTCCAAGTAGTCTTCATCATCGCTCGTATGAGGTGAGTCAAGTTGCTAATCATCATTTCCAAATATTTTATGAACACTATTCTTCGCTTACAGAACTCCAAACATTTTAAAAAATACAAAACCTTAAATTGTGAAACTTAATTTATCCAAAGTATATCACGACACTGAAGTTCTTGATAACACTAAAACTGATGAGAGCAACTAATACCCAGCCCAAATTCTTTTTCTAATTTTATGTAATACCTTCTCCGCTCTATTCAAAATATGCAAACAGAATCCATACTTTTTCTTCATTTTAATTTAACCTCAAATAATTTTTCATCCTTTTTTATTTGAATAAATTAATGAACGACGCAAACTAAAATCACAAATTCATCAAGAACAGTAGTTGTTTGCTGGTTTTCTAATTCAAATGGCTTCACTACAATCATAAAAACCATCATAAAAGAACAGCATGCCATCACAAGCACACATTTAATTAATAAGACTGCAATTTATAGTTTATGAATAAGAGTAATGCTCCAAAGAATTAAAAATATTCTAATTGGATAAAGGGATATGGGTAAGCGTAGACTAAAATAGCTGCGATCACAAGTCTCTGGTACATGAAGAGAGGATAATAGTAAAGTTGCAGAATAGAAGTATGGGCACTATCCTCAGTCAGCATCCCGTATTGCTTCATCCACTTTTTGGACCTCAATCGCTTTCTGTTTTTATAAATCATACTCATAGCCATAAAAGGTAGCAGTAAGGCCCCTGCACAAAAAACAAAAGCTATTATAGGACAGATTGAATTTGGTGATCAGCAAATTATTCTTAGAAATGAAAATAGAATTTCTTTACTCAATTAAATTTTAGAATTTTATTAATTATTAAAATGCAAGAAATTGATGGTTTTTCGCAAGGACTACAGAAGAGGAGCGCAGTATTAAAACTCTGATGTCTGTTTTAAGAACTACTTGAGCTTTATGATAATTTTAAAGATCAATAGACTTTAGGCATGCAATAATTAAATCAGTTTTCTTTCTAATCCTTTAAAATAAAGTTAATTTACAATTTATAGAGTTTAAGTCAAATGCAGTAAAAGTCATTAAAGATAATTTATTGAATTCAGTGCTATCTCTAAGATTATTTTCTGATAACCTAATTCTATCTATCCTATACTGAGGCAATCATTTAGTCCTTATTTTTGAATTTAATAAACTTGGAGTTCAAGATTAGTTGCATTATAAATTCCAGGTATTGCTCAACAAATCCTCTTAAAGGTGTGTTGAAAAAGAAGGAGGACTTGATATCTTCCCATAATTTCACAGTTTTGCATACTTTATTCATCAGGAGAACAGTCGGCATCATTATTAAAATTGCAAAAGTCCATATGGTTATCTTCTGACCGTAGGATACGATAAAATAAGGAGACATCTTTGCTTCAACAAATGGAGGAGCCAGAGTGGACTCATCTGATCTCTCTACAACTTAATCCTCATCGATTAGATAGTTAGCTATGTTAGGAATATAGGAATTAAACTCGTCTAAATCTCCTGAGGCTACGCTGAAGTATTAAGTGAAAAGTTTTAAATTTTCTGGGAAGTCAATATTCATGTAAAGCAAATAGCTAAACACTTGAAGTGAATGCACTAAACCCCAGAGGTATTGCATTGATGAGCTCAAAGCAACTTTGAGAATCATATTGAAGCTGAATACTGAGAGGAAAGTATACTTCATAGATGAGGCACTCCCAGATGCAGCATTTTTCTCAGATGCAGATAGATAAAGAAAGGGGTTTGCGTTTATTGTCTGGTAGTAGTTATCTGTCAGTTGATTTCCAGCTAGATCTTTTATCTAATTGGAATTATTAAAGGTCACAATTATATGCTCGGAGCCATCCATAGATTGCATGAAGTTTTCCAAGATTATAGAAAATTTCATAATTTTTCTATTGGGAAGTAGAGGATTACTTAGATCTTCTATAAGTCTCCAAGTAAACAAATAGCTCGGCAAAGAACCGTCTATAGATACTATTGCAAAGAAAATTGCAATATGGAATTTGAATATATTTTGAGATTTGTTTGGAAATTTTCTTTCTTCTTTCTAAAGATATATATTTGTTTAGTAGAAGAATATCTTTAGATCCAATTAATTTGATTATTTTTAGCAATATCAAATTTTCAGAACTAATTGATGTCTTGTTCTGAATAGTTACTGGTTCAGAAAATTGAATGAACACTTGGTTGATCGAGGATATTGCTTAAATGGTAAAATAAGGAGGAATTATTTCTCTGCAAGATTCATTAGGTGTTGGGCAAGCGAAACCATACTCAATAAGGCATAAGTTACTGCAACCATCACCTGAAATCACGTTGCCATCATCACATTTTAAACCCCCAAAGCATGATTGAAAGTTGAAATAACATTCTGAAATACGTTATTATATGCATAATTAATTGACTAATAAAATTGAATCCAACTCCTCACGAAATACTTTCCTGTTCTTTCAAATTAAACCTAATTTTTTAAAGTTAAATTTAAAAGAATGTTTGAAATTAAGGTATGCCTCCCTGATCTACAAAATAATGAACTTTATAAAGCAAGGTCGATCAAGTAGGTTTGGAAAAGATATATCCAGCCAGGGAAACTATATTCATCAGTCCCCTTAACGGACAAATATACTCTCTCACTAACAATGGGTGAGGTCTCTCGGACTTACCGAGGTGATATCTTAAGACGAAGGATAATCATTGGTTTGCAACTTTCATCGTAAAGTTATAAGCTGAAGGCATGAGAGTTTTAATTCATTCTCAAGCTAAAGCTACAGAAGCTGACGTCGCGAGCTAATTTTAGCACCAATATTAAAGTTGCTGCAACTTAATTAGTAGCAGTTCAATCACGTTGCAATAAAATTAGTCGCAGATATTTTTAAGCCTTTCGTGACGTCGACACAAGCAATCTCGCTCTCAGTTATCTGATATATAGGAAGTACTTAAAAGTGTAAAATTCGGAGAATATGATATATACGAAAGTTATTTCCTTGAGGACTTTATAATTTATGTTTAAGGTTAAAATTTAGCATGAATATAAGGATTAATCAAGAAATTTATTATACAAAATTTATTCTCACTTTCATATCATAATATAGGGTTTTTATTGAGTGTCTATAATTAACCCATCTCCACACTTATCTTCGCATTGATATTCCTCATTTGTAAAATATCCTAAAATCTCTTCGCAAAGTGTGCAGTTGTGAGCTTAGGAATTATAGATAGCTCCTGGATAACATTCTATACACTGACTTGAACCAGGACCTGTGCATCTCTTGCATCTTGAATGGCATGTTTAGCACCTTCCTGCAGCTACACCACTCGCAAGCCCTTAGTTCCATTATAGGATGAATATGATTATAAATATATTTAATTTAAACAATCAGGCTTAACAACAGCAACAGAATTAATAAACTTAGATAACTTTTTCATATGTCAAAATAAATTAAATGAAAGAATGAACATAAAAATGAAAGTCCAAAATCAGATTCATTTTTCTTTTAATATCAAGAAAGAATTTGAAGGTTAGTAATCAAGGTGTCTTTTATTTTTTGCGATTTTTAACCATTATTTTAAATTATTTGAACTTTAATTTAGAAATATTGGTAGAGGACACATAAAACACAAAAGTCTTTAAATGAAAACATATTGGTGAGAATATTTGGAAATTTCAATGATAAAATAGTAGTACCTCTAATATAAAACATTTCTGCTAAATTAAGAGCAGTTAAGAGATTATGACAAGTTTCAATTTGATAAATTGTTATGCTTGAGTTTGAAATGAAAGAACCTGAAATACTCAAGAAGAAAAGTGAAGGATTTTTAAAAAATTAAGGTATAATATAAAAATTTGTTATTTTATTGCTTAAAATATCAAGAAGTAAATGTAAGCTTGCTTTTTCAATATATTTTTCTTATTTAAGTATTATAATCAATCCCATTAATCCTATAGTAGTATTGCCCGTCTAGGCACTTGGGGATTATGCAGGATGTTCCTTGGAGTATATAGCCCACTTTTTGGATTTCACCTATTTCATCTCTACTGTAAAGTTCATTGCAACTGTAGCACTGTTTAGAAGTAGGTCCATAGCATAAATTGCATGCAGTGTGGCAAACTATTCAAGTTTAAAATTTTGTTAAATTCTTACGCTTGCAAGTATAGTCAGTTTTATCCGCAAAGTAGCCGTCTGGACATTTTTCGTAGCAACCATTATTAAGATAAAAATATCCAGAAGAGCAAGTTGGGCACTAGGTCAAATGGTCATTACCAGTGCAGGTTTTACAAGAAGTCGGGCAATTTAGACAAATCCACTAACTAGATTTTAAATTAATGATTTTAGAGGAATTAATATCCCCTCAGGGAATAAATAAAAAGGATTAATAAAATAAATAATTCACACTTAGTAAACGTGTTAGGCCAAAACGTAAATATTAAGAACTTGCCGAGTCCTCCTTGCTTCTCTCAATAGGAGAATATCTTCCATCCTTTGGACGATAGTAAGCTCAAAATTATTGCTAACCTTAGGCTCGAAAGATGACTATTAGGTGCCAATTTTAGTTTATTAGGGTTATTGTTCAAATGCTTTAATTTAATTCTATTCATGGCAATGGGAGCGCAATCGAAGACCATTTCCATATCTAAAATAATTGTTGTAAAGTCTTGCGATTTAATTATTATAGTGCTGTTTATTGTCGTGAATGTGGTCATGGTTATGATTTGCATGTTTAATTTACTAATTAACTTAATTAATATTTGGTGGGAGACCTGTGTTTTTTTAATCAGCAAGGTGTTGGAAGGCTCTAATTAAAGTTTCAATTAATGATTGAATTATTGCAGGGTGGTATACAATTACTACCAACCCCTCCGGAGTAGTTTCAAAATATTTCAGAGCTTGATTTATGCCATTTACGAATTTGCATCATTCGGCTTCTATAAGGCCTCTTGGCTAGATTTGGAAACTTCATCGTACTTCAACCAAAGGATGTTAAAAATTGTCAGAGTCATGTCAATTGTTCCTCGGTTCGAGGGTTGCTATCTTTGGCGATTGAACTATGACTTTGGAAATACTACAGCTCTTGCATTAAATGGAGGTGTTAGTGAGCCAAAATTTGAAATCATAATATCTTGATTTTAAGAAATCTTAAAATGAAAAATATGACTTCTCAAGTAGACTCTCCATAAATCATGAACACCTATATTAAATATTCATAGAATTGATAGATTATCAAAATTGATCACTTCTAATGGGCTGCTCCGGAAGTAATGGCATTGAGTAATAACAGAGTGATCTCCCTACCCTTCGTTAAGACCTTTATTACACTTCTTGAGTACTAGATTTTAGTTTTCTAATTTAATATCGATGAACTAGAATCAGAATAAGTTCCATCCAGACAAATTTCAAGACATTCTGAGTTGTACAGAAAGAATGATGGCTTGCACTATTCTTTTTTTAAATGCTATAATTTCTTAGTTATCTTTAAAATTATAAATGGATTTAAAAGTCAAATAATAGAATGATAGAGTTAAAATACAAATATTAAACTAGTTTCTTTAATAATTACAAGTATTGTAAGTGGAGTCCCAACATCTCTGGCACTTGTAATAGCAGGCTAAAAGCATTATGTGAATGATTATCTTACGTTTGATAGTCAAATAGAAGGTAAGAACTGTCTCCCATGAAGCATCGTCTACTCCAACGCATTCCATTAAGTATGTTCCAATATCGGACAAGGTGGGGTATCCTCCAATTGTTCCATTAGAAAAATTTTTACCATTCGAAAAATACAACTGAATCTTGAAATCTAAATAATCAAAATTAGTTCCAGTAATGTGAATGTTATTTGACGATAATTCTTATACATTCAAGATCTAAGTCTAATGCTTAATAAATTAATCATGCATGCCATTTTAATAAATTGGCAATAAGAATTTTATTATAAAAAATGGAACCTTACAAAGATTTTTAAATAGAAATTAAAGTTTGTGGATGAGGAAGGCTGGTTTTAAAAGAAGTAAAGAGATATAATAATTATGAATCATTTAATCTGGACTTTGGTAAAATAAAATATAGCATTCAAATTAACCTAATTTATGATAAATTGAATTTATTAAACGATATAAATCTTTAAATCATCGTATTCTTAATTCTTAAAAAATGAACACAAAAAAATTTCTAATAAAATTAGAATTTTGCTCAGTTTAAAAAAGATTTAATTCATTATAAATAGTTAGCAAAAATTTTCATATTGATTAAATAATAATTTATAATGGAATTAAATTATAAATAAAACTATATTAAGTTTTTTTTTTTAATTGAAAAACACAAATTTCTTATTAGATTCTTCTCATAATAAAGTATGGAAGTGCATTTCCATTTGATGATAGCCTGAAATACATGGTGAAAGGATTGCCCTCAGGATTCTTAAATATCTCACTCTTATTATAATTGAAGTAAAACCAATTGTCCACTATTCCATTTCTATTTTAAAGCTCAGATACTATTCAGACAATTACTTCAATATAATTTTCCTATTTTTTTATTAGAAAATGACCAAACTAATTATAAATGGGAAAAATTAAAAATATATAATTTTCTTAAAGACAAAGATTATTCTTATACAAAAATATTTCTTAGACAATTAAAAAATGGTCTATTAATATAGGAACTAAAGGCCAGTTGGGTAGTACTTTTATAGTAAAGTTAATGTATTACTATAAAATATCTTTAAAAACAAGATTTTGTAATTTTATGATCTTAAAATATCTAGGAGCGGAAATATAATCATCAAACCTGATCGATATTGCATGGTTTCCCATGTAGATATTTTTTAATGGGATAATTGTAATGTTTTTGGTGGTATTGTCCCACAAGAACCAAGGACTTAGAGTTGCCGCATTATACAAAGTAGTATTTACATATAAAGAGTAAAAGTTTGGCTCTCCTAGAGGATCTGAATTTGCATTTTAGAAAAGTAATTCAAGAGGATTAGGCACCTAAAACTATTTTAAATTATTATCTTCATTTATTGGAAGATTTGTACATACTAAAAGTATAGAAAAACTTAATTAAATTTTATAAAAATACCTTAAATTTTTAATTAAATCTTTCTTAATGCTTTCTAAATTTTTCACTTCAAAAATTGTTCTTTAAGTTATTTGATCGTTATAAGTGCCAATCAACTAAATCTATTATTTTGGAAGAACTTAATATTTCGAGAACCACTGAGAAGATCAAAGGTTAAATCAAAGCTGAGATAATCTCATTCCAAATTAATCACAGTTAATATTTAATATTCTGATCACGGGCCAAATTGAATGGTTTGGAATAAAAAAGAGATAAATTCATAAGTTGCAGATGATTATTAATCGGGATTTGATGCCAAAAGACTGTTTATCATTCTTTTAGAAGAACAATATTTAAAGATGAGCAAAAATAATTCCAAGCTACTAATTAGCTGAAGAGGGCGCTATGAGTTTAATTTATACATTAAGGCCATTACGATTGACTTGACCTAACTTTTTGAGATTCCTCAGAATAAATTTTCATTCATTAAAATGAAAGCCTTCAATATTAGCTTAGTAATGGAGTTTTGTAATTGGGGCAAGCGTTTTTTTCAGTTCAACTCCAACAATATAAAAAGGAGCAACAAAGAACATTTTAAAAACAAAGGATGTAAATTCTATCAGAGACTCAGTTCAGCTCATTGCGGATCGCTGAGTAGAAGATATCAAATTAGCTAATTCAGATCTGTAAAATCAAATAGCTATATTCAGTTCAATCTCCTGAGAAGATAGAGGCCACAGCCCTTCATTTGGGCCTAAAACAAATGAACACAGTTTGATTGAGGCAAGCTCTGGAGGATAGAGCAAACAAAAGAGCATTTAAACAAAAAAATAGACTATTAAATTAGAAAGTTAAAATTCAGGACGCACACGACCGGCACTAGGCACCGGTCGCCATTTCCCTGAAGGCTTTCTGGTTTGGTAATCCGTTGGCTGGTGGGTGAGTGCTTAAAAGAGGCAAGGGATAATGGCAGCCGAAGCCCTGGGGAAGGTGGTGAGCTGCTCACTGGAGAGATAATCAAAGGTGAGTGGTTCCCACTCACCCTCCTAATCCTGTTCGGCGTGGAGGGACGAGATCTATGGGCAAAAACTCAGTCATGCAGTTGGACAGCGAAGCCAGACGCTACGGAGCAGCGACTTGCTCTCGGTCCGAAGCTACCGGATTTTTTTTCTCCTTCTAGGTTTTTTTGGATGGTCTGCAGAAGCCGGGGGCTTCTGCTCAGAGTGTGAGGTGGCGGGGGTGCCACGTGTTTAATATCCCTATTCAGCTGGTAGGTTTGTGTGCGTCAGATAAGTGCGTCACAGCAATATCATTGACTTCACTGCCTATCTTATTTATGCCGGGGGCCCTTTAATTCCCTTAATTATTATTATTATAAACAAAATAATACAAATTTAACTCTCAAGCAAAAAGGGAAGAAATTTTTCTAATTTGAAAAGAGTAAAAATTAAGGTAAAGTGAATTTAATTTTCCAATTCTCATTTCAAAAACCTTCCAATCTGATCATTGATAAGAAAATTAAATAATGACTGAAATTAAATTAGAATAACACTAATTAAACTTTGATTCAACTTTTAATCATCTTCTTGATTCTCAGCATAATAGAAAGAATAGTTGTTGGGATATGCATCCCATTAGTCTTTTACTTAAAGTTTGAGCATATACTGTCCTGCATAAGAATTATTTCTTGGAGTCCACCCATACACAGTAATATTTCCTGGAACTGTCCTATTAACCTCAACTGTGAGCCATGAAGTGTCTTGCAAACTGTTGTCTGTAGTAAGAGAGGAAGTTATAATTACCTTATCGCCCTCAATATCTGTAAAATTTTGGTACCATATTGTAAATGAGATTATAGTAAAATTAAATGCATTTATTATTTTAAGATTTTCTAGGTAATATAAATTGATCCACGATTTGCAGCTATAGATGCAGTCAAAGAAGGAGCAGTGTTTGGCATTATGATCAAAGTAAAATTGTAGGTGTTTGGAGTGGCTAAATTAAAATCATCCCAAGCTAACACTTAAACTGTAAATCTTGTATCTTAAATCAAAGTAGATTAAGTTTAGTTTGGATTTATCACTGAAAAAATTATGCCGAATTCATCAGATTGATTAACATACAGCCAGCTTAAACATATCACTCGAAAGTAATTAAATATGCCATTAATTATGAGTTTATAGTTGAGTTAATATTTGTGCCAAAATAATTGAAGGCTTGGACATTGAAATAAGGAGTATCCTCCTCATTATCTTTATCAAATAAAACTGTCCAGTTTTTATTCTGGTGAGCATACATAGTAACTGTGCTTTAAAATGTCAATTTAGGAGTTGGAGCTTAGTTCTTTACGATTTGAATTTGGAAACTAGTCGACGCTATTAAAGCCGAGTTTTAAACTAAGGCTGATGAAAAATTTAATGTATAAGAGCCCACAAAAGTATTATCGTAAGCAAAGATTGAAATAGTAAGTAATGAGGCATCAAATCTAAAAAGACTTCCCACTGTCAAATCTGATCCATTCTAAAATTTAAGTGATTACGTCAGGGCTTCTCCAGAGCATTGAGTGAATGTTGGCAGTAGCATATTTTACTCAATTTTCTATACTGCGAAACCCCCAGAATTGGAATTGACAGGTACTCCTAATCTGCTCTAAACTGTGGGGGAGGTTGGTGCGGCATAAATTGGGCAACTGTTTAGAGAAACTTTTTGATTAGCACTGGCATTATTTATAGGGTATTGAGTAAAGTTTTAAATGTTAGTGAACCAGCGGTAGAAAAGCTTTTAGGGAACCATCCAACCAACTCCAAAATAAAGATAGGGACTTGAATTGTCAAACGATCTTAATAAATTTTAATAATTTCGAAATAACAATTTAATTACTAAAAATATACTTATAATTTAATATCATATGTTCATTTATAAAAATTTATTAAATTGAAAATATTCATTAATTAGATAAGATTGTGAATTTCAATGAAAAGACAAATTTTAAGAATGACTCTTTTGATATTTAAGTATTATTTATTTATCTTAAGTTAGTCCAGTTTGCAGAAGAAGCAAATTCGGAATTGTAGCCTGCTGGAGCATTTTGTTAAGTTAAATAATTTGAGACGAAATTTTATACACCACACGGCTAATCCCAAGAGGGTGCTACGAAGTCTTTGAATTTGTATAGGAATCCGTAATTCTCAGCGGTTGATTGTGCCATTCTAGAAAATCCAAACATAGTAGCATTTCTTTCAAAAAGTTAAGACCTGTAAACGTAAACATAGAATAAATTATTCCATTTAAGCAGTATATCCCTCACACATTAAAATTAATGAAGAAATTTTGTTCATTTAATTTGCTTTAATAAGTGAGTTTTTTCTTCTGATTATTGAATTTATTTAGACCGATACTTATCCATAGCATATTATCTCATTCATAAAACTGATCAGATGTCTTTTATTTGTATAAGAAATGAAGTCTTATGAATCTCTTTGATACAATGATTTTCTTCTTAAGAAGTGAAATCGAGATTTCTAAATTAGTTACATTTATTAGAAAAGAATAAATCAGGTTCTGTATTATTTTTTAACCAATTAAATTATCTTTTCTTGAACCACTTAAAATAGTTTATGCAGCAGCCGTTGTCTGATAATTTACATAGAGCGCATTGGATCTATAGGAGATTGTAGAGCTTGCAATATTAAAGACAACGATGTAAACATTATACAAAAAACCCCAAGAGAGAACTAAAGAATTAGGACTTGATGTTGATTACTCCAAGCATAAGTTATAGACAGAATTTCCAGTAGAGTATTACCATTCAATAGAATCCCCATACGTTAATATTTTTATAATGTTGAAATAAAAAGAAAAATCCTATCGACTGAAAGGCTCAAAATTTCTTGCTTCATCAGTAAAATAATTTAGCTCAAGGAGGAATAATTTTTCATGCAGCTAAATTGCAAATTTTATTCAATAATTATTTATTTTTCAAAAGGCATAAGTTAAATTAGATAATTAATAACCTTATAGTAAAGAGTTTAAAATTTTTACTAATATTAGACTGCTAACAATAAAAGAAAAAAAAAGAAAATGAAGATGGAAGAGATTAGTTAGTGTGGTTATCGATAAAAGAATTATTCTTTAAAACTAGTTTACGAAGAATATTTCCAAGCCTAAATAATAACAAATATTAATTGACTCTCAAATAATCATTAATTGAATCACAGTTATAATCATTAAATTGGAGAAAAATATACTTAATTTCTACTAAGAAATTAAAAAATAAGCTATCGCATCAAAATCAGATATGCAATGAAAAACCCCATAATATGATAAGAATGCGAAAATAGGTTTTGTATAATTAATTTCTTTATTAATACTTATAATCATGCGAGTCAAACGCGAAATCACTTAAAAATAACTACATGATCCATCCTATCTCAGTTTCATTTTGACTCTAAGGTATGGATGTAGTCACCCTTATCAGTAGTAATAGCCAGTTCTCAACATCAACTCCATCGCAAAAATGTTGAGAGTGCCAGCGCGCACTATACTCTCGCATTTGAAAGTTGCTTTGCAGATGAGAAAGTTAGGAGTTGCAGCTGTTCTCATCGCACTTCTAAGTTTCAAGATGTGCACATCAATTATTTATTGATCCTCAAACTCTTCGCCACTAAGCGCACTTCAGTTTGGAGTAGTGCGCGAAGATCTTCCATAGATAGTTTCCTTATCTCAAGATCTCTCCGTAGACTGTAGCAAACATCTATCGTTGAAATGGCATAACGTACAAAAACTGTGAATCGAGTGAAGCGTTATAGACTTCACTAAGCATTTTTATAATAATCTAAATATATTTACGACTAGCTGCTCAGGTGTGAGAGGGATAGCGTGAAGTTTGTATGTGCTGACGAAGCTGTGTTCACACACAACACCTTCATGAAGAAGAGTTGGTACAAGAAGCACGATAACATAGAAGTTTACGAGTAGAAAGTAAATATAACTACAAGTGCGTTACTTGCAGGAATCAGCGAAGACTCAGGCTTAGAAGCTTATGTCCTTCACCTCGCTCTATCAAGCGAGAGCAGTATGTTGCGTTCCTTAAGAAGCTCAGAGAGAAGATCACAGACGGTGAGATCGTTCTACTCGTTGACAACCTCAGCGTACACAAGACAAAGGAAACGAAGAAGGCATACGCTGAGTTGAATATCACTCCTGTTTTTAATGTTCCATATTCGCTAGAATTCAACGGCATATAGTTTTACTGGATCTTAGTTAAGGGGCACTATATGAAGCTGCTGCTCTTTCACTTGATTAATGATTAAGCTATCGATTCAGAGGATTTAATAGTGAGTAGTTAAGAGAGTGAAGAAGAGAAGACAAAGTATGTGCGAGATAGGTAGAGTGAATATTTAGGAAAAGTATTTAAGCTTAACTTAATGACTCTTAGTCACTTTTGCTTATCTGGGAAGAAGGGATTCTTAAGAGGTTCCTTTCTCTCTTCTGTTGGGCCAGATGGACCTAGCTTCCTCATCTTCGAACCTCTCCCGCATCTATGTGCATCTCGTCGTCCCTA
This sequence comes from Tetmemena sp. SeJ-2015, assembly GCA_027382625.1. Lineage (NCBI taxonomy): Eukaryota > Ciliophora > Spirotrichea > Sporadotrichida > Oxytrichidae > Tetmemena > Tetmemena sp. SeJ-2015. The sequence continues at coordinate 26,301 of JAJKFJ010020787.1, forward strand.
AGTTTGTATAGTGATAGACGCTTGCTTCAAAATTACCTCCACCTTGCTGATGCGAGCGAAGAGACACCGTCATACATGAAGAGTATGCTTACAAGATCTTTCCTTACGAATACCTTGTAAAGAAGGAAGAGAGAGGTCTTGAGTTCGCGAACGAACTGACAGTGTTGAGAGAAGCGAGGGACAAAAACTTGATTGAAGTACGTTCTTCATCTTGCTGGTGTTCTTATCGATCTTAATTACATCGCCATTCTCCTTCCTAAATGGGAGATCACACTACAAGGGACTAGCTTTACTTTCTATTCTTACTGACCCCCTTAGAGGAGTGAGGAGTTTGCATGAGTTGGGATTCGTGCACAGAGATCTCAAGCCAGAGAACCATAGATAAACTTTGAACCAGTCAGAGCAACTGTCATAGACTTCAACAGGGGTTGTAAGAAGAAAACATTGAGAAGCATCGGGGCAAGGAACTGCAGGCTACTTCCCATAGGAAGGGCTTGGGTCAACGTTAGGCAGTGGGACATTTTTTCTATATTGCAATCATACTTGAACT
>JAJKFJ010020788.1:0-197417 GCA_027382625.1 Tetmemena sp. SeJ-2015
TTCTATTTGATTTTTAATTTAGTGCATTATAATGTCTCTTAATTGTTGAGTTCTTTTCTTATTTTTCAAGAAGATACTCATTAATGATGATTAAATAAATTTAGAACCAAACTTCTTCAAAGTTTCTTCTTTATTATTTTAATCAATTATTCAGTTTTATTAAATATAGTAGAAATTTTAATTAAAATTGGTGATTGGTTAAAATTATAAATGGAGAGTTGTGAATACGTGGCTGTTGAAATCGCAGATTCACCCCTAGATCTGTAGCTTGTTTGATGACTTAAGTTAATATGAGATTCTTCTTTGATCATCGTCTCAGCACCTCTCATGAGTGAGATATGACTCACTCATTCTTCATCATCATCTTCATCTTCATTAAAACTTGTGTCGCTTATAACTCTTGACTGAGCGCTCCCACACAAAATGTTGCATGGATAAAAATTTCTTAGAATTTGATGGTGAATCAAATGGTCTAATAATTATTTAAATCTAACACACTTCAATTGCTACTGATTTATTCTATTTTAATTTAATAACTAACTAATTTAATTCTCTTATTTATTAAATTCTCAGCTATATTAAAATACATTTTGATCTTAAATGATAAGATACAAGAAGAATGGGCGAGGTTTGAGATTTAATATATACATATCTAATATAGTTTAGTATTTAATTAAAATAGGTAATAAGATTAAGTTATAAATTTGGGATAAGAGCAGTTGAAATTGCTCAAGAACACTTATCTGCAGCAAATAGCTTACAATAAATTATAAGGAGTTTCTTCTTTAATTATCTACACACCAGATAGCAATGATATATTCATCTTAATTATCACTTGAGCTTTTATCACTTTAAGTTGAGAGATCCTACATAAAAATACTGGAATTTAAATTTCTAAGAAAAGTACGTTTTTATTATAATAATTATTTAAATTTGATATACCTCTACTGCCTCCCTTTGCGATATTTTAATGGAAATCAGAAAGAGCTTATTCTTATTTTTGTAATAATTTTTAGCTATAATATTGCTCGTTTTGAATATTTGGTTAGTAATTTGTTTTAATTTCTTATCTTATTACAAAACTTCTATTTTTAAGGCATTAGAAATAGATTATTAAAATAAAAATATAATTATTAGCGGAGGGATTTCTTAATTTTATAAAAATTTATCATATCAAAATTTTAGGAGGAGATTGCAACCTTAAAACAATTAAATTTTAAGATATGCACATCATGTTATAAATAAATTTTATAGTAAAATACTTATTAAAAAAAGAGTACTTATGGTAAAGCTTAAGCCAAGATATAATGTATGATCTTTATTAAAATTCAAATGTCTTAACCTTGCTTTGTTTATATTTATGAGCACAGCTCTCTCAATAAATGAGGTAACTAAACAAAAATCTTAGAATTTATGCTGTTTTTAATAGTTTATAATATATTCAATAAGAGACTATAATTACTACAACTTTTACCATCTTTATTTAATTCATGTTAATTATATTATCTTATAAATTTTCATATATAATTGTTCTATTCTTTTTTATTTAAATGAAGAATATAAAGAATAAAGGAGAGACAAGAAGAAAGAACCTTGAAGATCCCATTTAAGAGAGAATTTTGCTTTAAAAGCGAGAGAAGGAAGTGTATGGTTCAATTTTAGCAAATAAAGAACACTTGAAGCTCAGAGGAGCACGCCCAGCTGCTTTTCCATGCCGTTTATCTGCTACCCAAAGATGCATCTACTTTTAATTTCATAATTTTATAGTTTATAAATAAACGTGAATAAACTTTGAGATGAGGGCAAGACTGGTTGCTCAGAACTTTAGCTTGGTTCTTCTCCAGTTTCTTCTCTTTGCGTTGTACCTGATTTTGTTGTCAGTCTTGTATCTGATCCAGTTAGGCATGGGCCTGTTCTGCTTGATCTTTTTTGCCAATCTTACCTTCTTTCTGAAAGTCTTGATAGATCCCTAAACAACAAAGATTAGACGGAGCGCGACAAATCAAAGCACATACCAATTAAATAAACTATTATTTTTATAAACCATTTCGAGATTTATTGTTATTTAATATATAATCTTTAATTGCAATAGCTAATAATCAAACTGTCTATTTTATTCTCCACTCTTGAACTATTAATTATTTATCAACTTAAATAAATTTAAACTCCTCTAATGGGGAAATAGTTAATTCAATTATAAACCTTTTAAATCAATACTCCTGGGCTTTCCATGCATCAAGTAAGCTAAAAAAATAAGTTAAATAATAAAAGGTCTTTTTATAACTATAAGTTTACGCTCCTACATTTTAAACGTTGAGAGGGTTATAATTTGAATTTGTCTGTATGTTTAGGATTGAACTTGTGAGTTCTTAAAGGTGGTTAGGCCTTTACTATTCTGTGCCATCTATTCCATTTTTATAAGGTTCTGACTGTTTATTCAAATCTATGAGTTTTAGAAAATATCTGTTGCTTATTGCAGTCTTCGCATTAAATCCGCATATGAATTGGGATCTGATACGTTTTAAAGATTATGACTTTTGTCCTCCAGGTTCTTAATTAATCTATGGAGCTCGCTCATCAATCCATCAATCTTGAATAAAACCTAGTCAGCGGTTTCCTCATAGTCCGAAGTCTATAAAATCAATTGTAAGCATTTTAAAAAAAAGAATTCTTACTAGTTGCCAAGTTCCTTGTCCGTTTAACTTCAAATGATGACTCCTGGATGATGCAGAAAGCATGTTTGAGTTTTATTTTGGCTCGATCTGAGCTATTTCTCCTCTCTCAATATTAAAATTGCTTTATAATTATGTTTAATTAAGCATTATAGATTATAGCTCGAACTGATGAAGCATTTAGATCCTCTGAATATATAAATTCATATTGTTTAGTTTAAATAAATATGATCTTGTAGTTCATTAACCTGCTACTGCAAAGCTATTCTTTGGTTCTCGCTTTAAAGCAATCTTTATTCCAAACCTCTACATTCATTGCATTCATTTTAGTCTTCATTCAGTTCTTAAAGAAATTTTAAAATTATGGTCAAAGAATTACTTATTAAAAGAATAAAACACTTAAATTAGTCTTAATTTAAAGATATTATATCATTGGCGTTATAAAATTCTATATCTTTTTAGGGCTATAAGTTTTGTTCTCCGTAATTTGAGGAGGAGGATTTTTTTATTATATCTCTGAAAACGAGGAGCTCTTTTTAAAAGGGATTCCTCCTTCCTATTAATTTTATAAGTTTGTAATTTTATCACTAGGGTCTCTATTCTATAGATTTGTATTTCCTTTAAGAATTAAGCTTTTAGGGGAATTAATTAAAGATAACGATAAAAATTAATAGTAATAATCCATTTTAATATTAAATCTTTAGTTATTTTTAATTCCAAAACCTTTTAGATATTTTATACCCAAATAGCTTAGGGATAACTAGACAAATTTATTGTTTATTTGCTAAGCTATAGTTGGGTCTATATTGGGGAAATGCAGATGATATTTGATTGAGTGATTTGGTAGATTTGGACTGTTGAATTTATTGAGTGAGCAAATTAAATCCAATCATTTTTTATGATTTTCTCTTAGCTTTGATTGGTTGTGATCTTTGGGTCTAGCTCTGACTTTGCTTTCTCTATGATGAGTTCCTCTTTCTCTATTCCTATAATGGCCTTATTTGTATATAAATATATTTGATTCTCTACATGGTTGATGAGTTGTTGGCCTTCCAAACTTTTATCTGTGTGATGTGTTTAGCTTTGAATAGTAGTTTCTTGTTTTTCATTTTGTTTTTTAAAGTCTTCTGCGTTCAGAATAAGGACGTCAGTATTAAGCCATTCTTTCTTTACATTTAAGTTTTGGTTCTTGAGCGAATCTATGCTTTTGAGTAAGCAAAGAGCAATTATTTGATGAAACTTGAACGAGCCTTGGAATGAGTTGAATCTGATGTCTAGATTAGTGAGTGAGGAATTCACCTTCAGAGCAGGAATAAGCTCTAACTTTAAACCCGATTAAGTGATCTTGTTATATCTTAGATCCAGAACTCTCAAGTACTCATCGTACTTTATGGCTTTTGAAATGGCTTTTATAAAGGAATTTGCAAGCTTGTTGTGCTAAAGATACAGTTCCTTTAATCCTATTTCATTTAAGTTCTTTGGCTTTTCACCTCTAAGCCCATAAAGCCATATCACTTAATCTCTCATCTCAGATTATTGCTAAACAATTTTAGCAAGTAAGCCACCACACTCATCAGAAATGCCATTGCAAGATAAGTCAATCACCTCAAGTGATTTATTAGAGCAAAAACCAGGTTATAAGGATTCAAGAGAATGAAAAGTCAGGTTGCATAAGTTTATCTTAAGCTTGTTCAAGCTTTCAGTTTTTGATATCCCTTACGATAAATACATCCAACCCTCGTTACTAGACTTTAAGTTAACTAAATGCAAGCTTCTCAGGCACCCTTTTTCTAGGCTTTTGGAGATTCCTCTAAATATACATTAAATTCAACTTTATAAGTTACTGGAAGATGTAAGCTATGTCTGTAGGCGAGGCAGACAATTTCTTATGCTAATTGGCTCCCACTCCATTTTCCTAAGCATGTGTAGAGCTTTCAACTCCCTAACCTTTCATTTATTACTAGTAGTAAACTTTAAAACTTAAAAAAGTTAAATTATAAAAATATAAAGCTTATTTAATAATAAAATCATGTTTACTTTTCGATGTCTTTCTTTAGAGGTTAGGATTGATCACTCCAAAGTTAAATAGCTTTGAGAAATAAGAATTCAGCTATGATGAGTCCAATCAACCTGCCATCAAATTTATTGCTCCCAAAATTATCAACACAGAGTCTTAGCTCATCTCCTTTTAAGCTATGAATGAAAATGTAAATGCTAAGAATGTTTTCTTACATTTTAGGAAATATTTCAAGGAATCTTTCTCTCATCTCTTAGTTCTTGCCTATCTTTTTGAGTACAACTGCTTTAGTTTGATCCTATAAATTTGAATAAGTTTAGCTTACTATGGCATTCTTGATATTTTCTCTTTCTTGGCGTTGACTATTTTTAAGATTTGGAGACTCCATGGATATATTTTAAACTGTTTGCTAATTGAGGGTCTTTTGAAACATGCGCCTGAGAAAGCGTGTGGAGTCTTGAGTTGCTAGCTGACTATTACTAAGCTCTATATTTAATTGTGGGTCTTATCAACTGATAAGAGATTTTGCTTTTAAGAGAAGGGACTCAAAACACCTGCTGATAAAATAAAATTAAGATTTCATTTTTAAACTTATGAAATTTGTAGCGATAACTTATTCTGTTGATTATATTCTAAATCAATGATCTTATAAGCTTGAAATCAATGTGGATGTGTCGGAAAAATTAAATTAAAAGATTGATTAAAATTGAATTAATATTAAATGTAAAATGTATGTATGAATTAAATTTGATTAGGTTTGAAAGAGAGGATTGAGTAAGTTGACAAATTTTAATATAGGTGAATTAAGATACTATAATGTTGATAAATCAGATAGTGGTTAGTGATTACATTTATAGGTTCATATACTGGTATAGTAGTGTGAGAATTCACTGGGCCTTCTTGGGCACAGTTGGAGTCCTGATTCCAAGTGGTAGGATTGTTCTTCCGTACACCTCATTCAGAACCTCTCCAAAGGCAGTGTAGATAGCGGACAGACCGCAAATAATTCCCTCGATTCCAGCAGCTTTGCCCAAGGCTTTGTCCTCAGTCCAGTTGTGAGCAGCAAGCAAAAAGAACAGGATTACAACAGTGAAGAACACAAACACCAAGTCCCTACCTTTCATTAATTTTGATAAGGCCCATGGAGCTTTCTTGAGAGTACCCACGAACATCATCGTCGAGAAACACCCCCAAATGAACAAGTACCACGCAATACCAGTTGGAGTAGTGGCAGTTGCAATACCCATCTTGGGAAGAAGGAGAAGAGCACAGAAAGAAATCCAGAAGCAACCGTAAGAGCAGAAGGCAATGAATGCAAACAGATTGCCTTTCCTCCACTCAAAGATTTAATGTCATCTTAATGAAGATGAATTATATTGTTTGATTCCGGCTAAATAAATAAGAAGCTAAAAGTTGAGCGAAGCCTCCATAGAGTAGTCCCATACCAATGATTGCGGAGTTGAGTTCGAACACTCCAGCGTTGTGCATATTTAGGAGGAAAGTTGTCAGACCGAATCCAAGGAGACCAAGAGGAGCAGGGTTAGCTGTCTTGTCCTTAGTCTCTATGACTGCTAGTCCAGAGCGGAGAGTTTCTAAATCCACGAGGCAGAAGATAGGAGCAGGTCCGCTTAGAGCAGGGTGAAGCTTTGACTCAATCATCATATTTGAATTACTATCAAAAGATAAGGAAAGATAATAGTGAACAGAGTAGTGGTGAACTTTCTTGAGGTCAGTTTCCTCGTCAGTTGAGTCTTTGTGGCGTCTATCTCCTCCCTCGTAGGCTCCCAAGTCAGCTGAGGTAGGAGATTAGTTCTTGACTAATCTTACCCTTCCAGAAGAGGGGCCGTTTTCAATGTCAGAAGGACGAGAGTTGTTGTCAGTGTTAGAAGCTGGTTGATAGTTTAGAGTTGACATCCCAAAGTTTTCAAATAATTTAAGTCTCTTTGATATAGTATCTATTTAAAAAAGACGAAGTTTATTGAAAAAGCTCCATTAAATCTTAAAATAATATTTAATATATAAAATGTTTAAGATATTAATAATTGTATAGTATTTTATTATTATAAGAGCTAATTTTTCACGTATTAAAAGGACCAATCTTGTAAAATATTTCGGATCATAATGAAACTAGCCAATCAGAGGAGAGCTTTGTTTCCGATTTTAATCAATCAAGCTCTGCAATAAATGTTCTAAAAATTTTAGTAGATTCCTATTTGTCATTTTTTGAATCATCATCATGGGAAATAAATTGGAGCTTAAAGAAATTTAAATAAAAATTGTTGCTTATTGATAAATTAAGAAAAATGAAGAGTGATTTCATCTCTCTCATGTTCGATAGAGAGCATTAGAGCAGTCTTTCCCTCGTAATTTCTCTGTTCCAAAACCTAGTACTATCGTGAGTGAGATTGCCCATCCTTCAAATCTGCTTTATCCAATATTGCTTCCACCTCCTCCAAACTGCCTCTTGATTAATGAATGCTTTGCAGCAGTGCTTTTGATGATGCTAAGAGGAGTTTTGTTCTCTGTTTATATATCCTAGAGCCATGAGGTGAAGAATAGTATTTCCATTAGTGTCTGTGAGCATGGGATCTGCCCCTGATTTGATAAGCAAGTCAAAAGTTTCCATGTCTAGTTTGCTGGCTGCTATATGAATGGGAGACTTTCCATTAAGATCTCTTGTGTAGTGATTAGGCTTTCCATATTCAACCAAGGTCTTGATGATGAAAGGGTTTCCTCTCAAAATATAAAATAGCCTGATTAAGAGGAAGTCTACTGCCGCTATTTATCTGTGGCTTTCTCTTTTTCAAAAGGTAATTGAGGATATTGAAGTCTAAATAGCCACTAGTGGACAGTAATTCATAAATCGCACTCTTTTCATTTAGAAGTACGTAAAAATATATGTTGATGTCAAACTGATGATCTTCAACTAGATGTCTCACTGCATCATCATTTGAAAGTCGGCATGCCAAATGGAAAGGAGTAGTTATAGTTTCCTGATAAAATAATTATGAGATACTAGGATTTCTCATCCTTGTATTGTTTGTAGTCTTTGATTTAGCCCATGCTTACATAAGCAGTCTTAATAGACTTTTAAGGGAAAACTTATATGAATTTAAAGATTTAAGAGAAACTTCAATGACTTCTCTGTTGTTTCTTAAGACTGCAAGAGTGAATGACTTTTCAAATCTGAGATCGAGTCTCTGAGGGCGTTGAATAAACTTAAGACTGCAATTTTGGCTGAACTTATTCATTCTATCAATCATAAGTTTGGCCTTTTCATCTTCCTTAGTATTTATAGCTACGTCTAGTGGAGTGAGTCCAGACTTGTTAAGTAGGAACAGCAGATGAGGAGAGGAGTTTATTTCATCTTCTAAGTCTTGGAGCTGCTCAAACTTAGTGAGTTAATGCATGCTGCAGTTGCCTTCTTCATCAATGCCGTTTATCACTGGATCCATTAAGTAACTCTTGATGTTCATGGCTGTCTCTCTGTTTATCTTACTAAATAGTAGTTTGATAGACTTAGGTCTCAATTCTGGGTTACTGGTGTTGTCTATAAATTTTCTGATTGAGAATAAGGTCAACAGAGCCACATCCTTAATGAAAACAAGAATTATCATGGCGAATGAAAAGTTAGAAATACTGCTCCACACTGTTATGTTATTGTTGCTGGACTGGATAATGAGTTGAGGGAAGTTTTCCAACACAAATTCTGTAATGATTTGCACTCTAAAGCAGTTTTCTAAGGTCATCAATTTCAAGTTCTCTCTAATTCCAAACTTCTTGAGGAAGAAGGAGTGTATTTTCTCATGTGCTGCAAGTAGTTTGGTTTACTGTAGCAGAGCATATATAAATTAAGCATAGATAGGAGATATCAATATCATCTTGAAACTAAAAATAAAATTCAGAAGCTATAATTTAACGTTCCTTGTTAGTGTCTATGAGAGGAGAAAAAGGCCATGTAAATTATGAAGAGGAACATGTAAAAAAGTGGCTGGATTATAATAAATCCTATGACTGCGTTTTACAAGGATTGGCTATAAAACTTAGCGTTGGCGTGATAAGCACAATCACTTATCCAATCGAGATTCCCAAAGATCACTCCATACCAGAGAATAATCATTCCTGCTATCGATCCCATTTTCTTCTTATTTTCAATTACATCATTAACCGACAAATTTAATGATATTCTCACCATATAACATGATTGTTTAAATGTATTAGAGAAGCATTTATATATTTCTCAAGGTAAATTATTTTCAATTTATAGATTAATCTGTCTGTTATCACTCTAAGATAACGGTCTTTTGGGAGACTAAGTGCTAAGTTAAATTTATCTCTGAATTTATTTATCATTATAGTATTTTAATTTTTTTTTAAATTTAATGTTTAAACTAAGGACCTGGGAATCGTTGGACTGGGGCATTTCCATGAATATCCTGAGATTGGGATCAGCAATCTAGTCCAGATATTAAAATATATTGGGGAGAGGAATCTCAAAATTCTGATTCCATACGTTTTCATCTATGAAGGAGTTTGACTTTTTGATAATCTAGACAACCTATTATAGTTTCTAGATTTTTTCAAGGTTTTGTTGAATCTTTGACTGGTCTTTAGCTTCAATGTCGTGAGAGGCTTAATTTTCCTCTAGGAGTCTGACCTTTTCCTCTACTGATTGGAGAACTGTAAGTGAGAAATCGTTTTGAATTTCCAAGAAGTTTCTAGTCACATTTTGCAAAAAGAATTCCAAAATGTCAAGATGCATGCTCTTGGCTGCAACATGAAGAGGAGTGTCGCCCTTGAAATCCTTTTTAACTAGCTTCTTCTATAAATGGAGTTTTTCCAATTAGTTCTTTGAGACTTGCAAGGGAATTGAATTTTGCAGCTACGTGGAATATAGTTTCGTGCTTGTAGTTTCTGAAACTGTAGTAATCTCTGTTCTTGTTAAAGTAGGCCTTCACAATTTCAACATCGTCATGCAAATTAAAATTAAAGACATTTGATTAAAACTCGATAGATAGAAATTATTTCTATATAAGGATCATTTTTTTAATATGCATGAGACTATACATGATTGGCAGATTGCCGTAGTAGTCTCTGGTATCAGGCCTTGGTCTAATAGCATCACTGGTGACAAGTTGATGTTTCTTCTGAATACAAACTATGTGCTCGATGGTCTGACCTTTGTAGTTCTGATCTCCTCTTGCCTTGAAGTAATCGACGTGGCCACTGAACCACTTGAACACATCTGGGTCTCCTTCTCTAGCAGCATAGAATAATGGGTTCTCTCCATTTGCGTCCTTTAAAAGCATGCACTCGGCCTTGTAAGGCTCAAAGATTTTTAAGATAGAGATGTTCATTCTTTGAGTAGCTATGTGAATTGAAGGGTTTTAAAACCAAAGTAGTTGGGCTTTAAACAGAGTCTTGGTCTCCTATCAAAGATAAACTTCACGATGTGGGTATCTTCCTTAACACAAGCTAAATGCAGAGAGCAGTTACCATCCTTAATATCTTGCTTTTCAAGGTCTACCTCAGGGAAGTTATCGATAATGTATCGAGTGATTTCATTATAATAAATCTAACTTAATTTAGAAAATCAAACTGCCTCTTATGACTGCTTCATGAATTTCTTCGTTTTTATCACTATCCTAGAATGTTGGATCGGTATCTATCTTCTATTCAAAGTATTCCCAGATTTTCTTCTTGTAAACTTAAATTAATTTATTAGATAATTTATCTCATTTGATTACGAAGGTTTAATTAGGTTGTCCTCTAAGAGCAATTGGTCCTTGCAGGGTATAATGTACTTGATTTAGTTTTGTTCTCTGCGTTTCTGGTGAGTCTCATTCCATACTTCTCAACAATAGCTTTGATGAAGTCGTACTCAGCATCCTTAATTATTCCTAGAGCCATTTAATTAATCTTTATATAAATAAATAGATTGAGAAATTAGTGTACGATCAAAGAAGAATAAACACTGACAATTAACATTTTATATAAAGCCAAGTTATTTCTTTAGTTATGGGTTGAATGATGCGTTTAAAAAGAACAGCAGAAGTTTGACAACGCATGACGAACTGCCAGTCAAAGTCAATCAAATACACAACACTATTCAGAAGAACCCTCACAAACTAGGCCATCAACCCACCTACTAATCCACACAAACGCAAAAGCTAAATATGAATTCAGTAAGGCAACAACACTCCAGCTCAAACTTGCTAAGAGACTAAATTGGCTAGTTCGAGTCAAAGCGAGCAGACAAAATGGACGACCAAGAAAACATTCCTCCTAACAGCATAGACAGAGGTACTGGACTTGAAACAGATGTTCCAGATCTAGATAAAAAGCTGTCTAATCCACCCATGCTCAAACTAGTAGCTCACTAAGCTCACTCTCAAACCTTTCCTTCATCTTTCAACTCCTCTAAGAAGAATCAAAATCCAATTACGATATCTCACAAGCATCACATGAGTGGAGGCACTTATCATTCAAACAACATGCCTTTGAAGGTGCTTAATGAATCTTAAAATCAGGAACTGGATACCATCCACTAACTCCAACAATCCACTATTTATTTTATTGTAGAGAAAAACCCTGAAAGCATCAACTCATTCAGAAATGGAAACATTCCTTAATAGACAGGAGATGAGTTCGCACTAGAGCTTAATGATCTTGTTCTCTAGGTTTAGAAAAAACCTCAGAGTTCAACTGCGCATAAAATCCAATAAGCCCAAAATTTCCTGAAGAAGTCCAAAACTTAAAAAGAGAGCAGTAGCAATAAGGGATTAGAGTATGATAGTTATCACAGTCCTGACTAAAAGGACACCAAAAAGTCGTCTAAGAGGCTCTCCCCAAAACCTCTTCCATCTCTTTTCAGTAAGAGTCCTAAAAAATTATCAGACTATTAACGTTGCTCTATAGCGTATCATGAAGAGGACGATTTCTACTTTGAGCACGAAAATCAAATAGTTACTGTCTTAAACACTAAATAAATGAAAGAACAATAAGACCAAATGAGAATCAAACATCAATAAAGACTCAATACTATCGAATAGTGCCAATATTTGTATAATTAATTTAAATTATTACCAAATAATTGTTATATTTATTTAATAGCAAGGAGTAGAATTCATAGACGACAAGATTCATATTGAGTTAAGATACTGTACTGTGTGCAACATTGAATAGCCACTGAGATCTAAGCACTGTAGGAAATGTGGGAGATGCGTCTCTACATACGATCATCATTGCCCCTGGATAGGAAATTATTTTAAATTGCATTGGAGAGAGGAACAGAAAATACTTTTACTCCTATCTGTGGGTTTAGCAGCTGTAACTTGTTTCTGCTTTCATAATTTCCTACAATCTCTACGATAGAGCCTTAAGCAGAGTCCTTGGGATAATAACGATGATCCTTTGTGGAGGGTTCATGGCTTTCATAACTTATTTGCTTACTTTTCATACATATTTATCCCTAACCAATACAACAACCTGGGAGTGCCTTAGTTGGAAAAAGATCAGTTACCTTTAAGTTTGGCCTCGAAAATTAGGAAGCCCGTTTAATATAGGTGTCAGAAATAATCTAAGACTGTATTTCTGCTACAAACTGGCGAAGGACAACTAATTTGTGTGGAGGATGCCAAAGAGACGTCCTGATTTGTAAATATAAAAGATTTAACAATAACTAAAGTATTCAAGCACCATCTAATGAAACTTATCAATAAATATGTATTTAAGTTTATTTTAAATTTGGAGCAATAAATACTGGAACTTCTTATTTTAATTTCTCAATCCCATCTGAACTTCTTGGAGTTTCGAGCTGATTATCATTCTAAGTTCTTTCCTCATTTTCAGACAGCTCTTTTATTTCTCCATTATCATTTAGCAACTCTATTGAACCAGCTCTGTCTCCTTATGTATGCATGAAAAAATCTTTTGCAATCTAAGACATATTAAAAAAATGATTCTTTAAATTAACCCACAATAGTATGCTTAAGTTATTTAAGGATACTAAATCTTAATTTTAAAAATATATTGAGAATTTAAACTCCCATAGTTTATCTTCATCAGTGACTACTTTAACTTTTTTCTTTGAGTCTTGCGCAGGAGTTTTCTTATTAGTTTTACTTTGATGCTGCAAAGTTATTCTTATTTAGTCTGGATAGGAAGTGAGATGCTCACTCTTGAGTTCATTCTCAATATCTATGGCTTCTCCATCGTCTTCCTCATCATCTTCAAATTATTCATAGGGATCATACTCTTCATCTTATTACTCCTCTATCACTGAGATAAACTTATAATTTATTATATTCTTATTAGAATCCTTATAAATTGGTTATGCTAGTGTCTTTGGTTGTTATTCTTCTCTGGTGACTAATAAGTGAGACAGTCAGGGCTATTTTCATGATTTGAAGTGAGATCCTGCTGATTCTAAGAATAGATCTTGCTGTGATTTCTGTTATGCATAATCCTTTCTAAGTCTATCCTCTGGTCCTCCATACCTTCAATTCCTTAATCCTCTCTCATTTCAAATCCTTCCTAATCATCTTGCTACTAATTATTTAGGGAGGAAGCTCTGAACTTCTTAGTATTATTAATTTCAAACTAAAAGCTTTAGCCACTTGGATGCCTCACTCCATTTAAAATAAAAGATTAATTATTTTCAGAGTGCTTTCTCATCTTGAACTGTTAGATGTTGTTTTCAAGTGCTAGGTTTTCCCTCTATGTGGTATTAAACTACTATGATATTTCTTACTTGTATTTGTTGTTGGATGGTAGATGGAGGTCTGTTGAATTTTTTTCTGTGTCTTTTTGGGACTGTGGAGTCAATGACGCCTTGTTGGTTGAGTTGAGTTGAGTAGAACTTCTTAGCTTCTTGAGTGTAATTAATTTAACTCTATACCAATTACAAAGGAAGGAAGAAAGAATTACGTTTTCAGTCTCAACTTAGAATAAATTCATCTTTACATACCCAGGATCTTTGAAAGCAGCAATTGAATACAGACAAAGTGTAGCCACTGTCAAAAATCTAAACTTTTAAGAATATTATCGCTTACAGAAATACTGCTGCAAGAGCTATGTAATCTTCTTCGAATAGATAATCTCTGCTCAAAATTAAAACCAAAGCTGGGAAAACACTTTCGAGGCAGTAATAAATCAAGCGTGGAGCTACTCCTATAAATGCATTCTAAACTTTAATATGGAGTTAACCTACTTTATCTCATAAGATGAAACTTGCTCACGCTTTTTCATTAGGAAGATTTCTACTACTTTGACTTTTATAAGATAAAATATTAACTTTTATGTGTCATTAGATTGATAGTTATTGTTGGCGTTAAGTGAGTTGATTTAGTGGTTATCTGACTCCATAAAAGTGTTTTCTTATTTATTTAAATTCCTATCAAAAATATTCGTACTTGTGAAGGATTTGAGATATCTTTGTCAGGAGCTAAGATATAATCAAATATATTTCTTAGAATAAAAAAGTGCGATCATGGAAGCCCAAGAATTATTTGCTCTTATAATATTTTATAAGATCTAGACAACTCAGTAAACATTTCATTTGACACAGAAGCTTTGAGGAAAGTTCTGAACCCTTCTACTCTGTGGATGGAAGAATTCTTTTTGCCAGAGCAGAGCGCAATGGACTTACAGAGAATGATTTCTAACTCAGGTTTCTCTCTCAACAAGGCCATGTCCTCTCAAGCTCAGGACATGATAGGAAAGGAGAGAGGTCTCCTACTTGAGCAAGCACTCAGCACCTAGGCTGCACTACAAAGCAAGAGAACTCAAGTCATTTATTTTTTTATTTTCATGAGCACCTTTGCAACTTGTAAATACTTACTGAGCATTTTATTATGGAATTTTAGAGAGAAAAGATCATGGAGATTAACTTCAATCCACCGATGAAAAAATGGCTGAGGGCAGCAAATCTCAAGATGAAGGTAAGTGGTAGTTTTATTTGGGTTAATAAATTTATTATTAGAAATCGATGTTGAGGAGTACATGAGGAGGAGACTCAGACTAATTCAGGAAAACAGGAGAGACCATTTCTCATCGGGCATAACACTCACAAAGATTGAGATACAGGCTGAGAACAAGCTGTTCAAAATCAGAGATGAACTCTTCAGAGAAGATCCCAGCATCATTTTTTTTTCTAGCATAGTTACTGGCTTCTACTACGATAAGAATAAGAAACTTAAGGCTTCAAAGGTGTTTGAAGGCGCTCAAGATGATGCCCAAACCAGCTATCCATCACATTCATACTACAGCTGCTGCTCCTCTTGACTTCTTGATAAAGCTCACCTACTACGACTACGTGTACTACAGTGACATCTATTAAATATTATTGACAGAGAGCAGATGTTCAAGGTGAGCAAGAAAGGTGTCACCAAAGAAGGCTTCCAAAAGGTCATAAACTTGAGAAAGTACTGGTCCAACTCATAAGACTTCGATGATTTCCTCAGACAAAAGATCTTGCTTGGGAAACCCTCATGCGAGATAGAATTAAGTGTATATGTTTGAGTGCCAAGAGAGTCATTCGATATGGCAATAGTTCCAGCCTAAGTTCATGCTGACTTGCGATCTGTACAACTACTACGAGTTCTTCGAAAAGGTTCTTTACAAGATTTTCATGGTGGCAGTCAAGGAAACTGTGTTCGTCCTCGAATTGAGACACATCTTTGGTATGCTCATCGATGATGATGGAAACTCCCTTTCAGTACAAGAGGAGACATTTTATAAATTTAGAGATGAAGATCATTCTTAGAGTGCTTAAGAAAGTGAAGAGACTATCCTTTGTTCACCATCAGATTAATCATCCTAGGTTTGAAGATCTTAGGTGAAGCCCACTGCTTGAAAGCCTTGAAGAACACTGCCGAAGGACAAGCTCTGTCAGAGTTAGTAGTTGGGTACGATATGGTGAATGAGGAGGACTTCACTCCTCCTATTCTTGACTTTGTGAAGATGATTTTGGAGTTCAGAGCTGATCAGACAGACGGCAAGGAAATGCCTGTTGTTCTCCACGCCGGTGAGAGTGATGAAAGAAATAACACTAATATCACTATAATCCATGTTACTTCCAGTGATGACTTCATTTTATTTTGTTAAATATCGTGGACGCTATTTTACTAGGCAGCAAGAGATTGGGCCATGGATTCGCTCTAGCCAAGCATCCTCACCTTTAGGAAATAGTAAAGAAGAACAACATTTGCATCGAATATTATAAATGTATGAATGCTGCCCTGTCTCAAACTTAGTGCTTGGCTACACTCTAGATATGAGAACTCACCCAGTCAGAGGAATGCTTCATTAAGGTCTGCCAGTATCTATCAGTCCTGACGATCCAGGCTTCTTTGACAGCTGAGGGAGTGACTTTGGACTACGTCTATGCCTTTTTGGGATGGGAGCTTGATCTTGCCGATCTCAAGCAACTCGCACTCAACTCACTCATTAAATTATTAATTGTACTCATCTACTCTACTATTTCAGATGAAGAGAAAGAAAACCTTAAGCCCTTCTTTGAAGATAGATGGAAGCGCTTCCTCGAGTTTATTCTCGGAAAATATTGACTCAAATTAATTATTGATATTAAACAACCTAAATGGATACTCTAAAGCCAATCTTTTGAAATATTAAGAAAATAAGAGATAAAGAGCCTAAGTCAAGAAGTATCTTAATGTTTGTTATCGTTTATGTTGAAGCGGCAGTTGGGACAGACGTGATTTTTATCGAACCAAGGCTTGATGCAGTCGATGTGGAAGTGATACAAGAATTATAATTATAAGGTAGTGATGCTTTCAGGGGAGGAAGAACACTTTATTGCCTTTCTCGTAGACTTTTAAGCAGATGCGCACATTTGGTTTTTTTTTTTTTTTTTTTTTTTTTTTTTTTTTTTTTTTTTTTTTTTTTTTTTTTTTTTTTTTTTTTTTTTTTTTTTTTTTTTTTTTTTTTTTTTTTTTTTTTTTTTTTTTTTTTTTCTCAAATTTTGACAAAATTTAAATTATTGATATTAAACAACCTAAGTGATACTCTAAAGCCCAATCTTTTGAAATATTAAGAAAATAAGAGATAAATAGCCTTAGTCAAGAAGTATCTTAATGTTTGTTATCGTTTATGTTGAAGCGGCAGTTGGGACAGACGTGGTTTTTATCGAACCAAGGCTTGATGCAGTCGATGTGGAAGTGAAACAAGAATTATAATTATATGGTAGTGATGCTTGCAGGGGAGGAAGAACACTTTATTGCCTTTCTCATAGACTTTTAAGCAGATGGCGCACATTTGGTTGGGGTCAACTTTGCCTACAGTTTTGATAGGGATCTTCTTTAGACATCCTCTTTTACTCCAAACTGTTCTTTATCTCCTCTGCCATGTAAGAATCCTTAATTAACTTTAAAGAAATAATTTCTTACATAAATCTGTTCGAAAGTGTGGATGTCCATACCCTCAATTGGTGACTCGTATCTGGGGTTGAAGTAGTTGTGTTCGAACACTCTTTCCCACTCGTTGTCCCAGTCGATGAAGTTCAGGTTGTACTTTCCAGTTGGGTTTATCTTAAT
Source organism: Tetmemena sp. SeJ-2015 (assembly GCA_027382625.1). Classification (NCBI taxonomy): domain Eukaryota; phylum Ciliophora; class Spirotrichea; order Sporadotrichida; family Oxytrichidae; genus Tetmemena; species Tetmemena sp. SeJ-2015. The sequence continues at coordinate 17,244 of JAJKFJ010020788.1, forward strand.
CGGGTCACTCTCCTAATTAAATGAGGGCTTGGTTTGTTTCTTACTCTGCATATTTATTTCTGAGAAGGGTCAGGTCTCTGCGCCAAAAGCAGTTCCTCAAATTCTTGCTAATCGAACTCATTGTAATCTTAATAAACATGCAAATATAATAATTAAAATTAATCTCCTCCGAAGTTTGCTCTTTGATTAGTTGATGAGGCGTTATTACTTCCTATATGTTATTTTATTGTGAACTGTTTTACTTGGCTGAACTTATTGCTACTACTGTTGAAGTCTATTTGATGATGAAAGCTAAGTGGTTCTTTGATTTGTACTTCTTTGACCTGCTAGAAATAACTTAAAACCTTTATTGTAACTTACCTTGGTTTGATGAGTAAGTGGTGCTGTTATTTCGTACATTTGGAAGAAACTATATTTTAGTTTGCCCTTGGGTTGGTGCAAGCACTTCTCCCAAACTCATCCCACCCCATGCATCTTAGTTCTGATTTGCCCTCTAGCCTCTTCCTGATCCCTGAGTAGATTTTCTTTCCATTAATTTATAATTTGTTTATCTAAATTGTAATGCGAATTAAAGAAAGAAAGAATTTAAAATAAAATTGAAAAATGTCTGAATAAGAATAGCAGGACGAGCAGCAACTCCAAAACTACGATCAGCAAGAATACGGTAAAATAATACTTAACAAATCTCATAATTGTTTCAGGAGAGGGAGATCCCCAGCCAGAGGATGGCATGGACCCAAATGCAGCTGATCAGGAGTATATAAACCCAACTATGTTTAATATGAGATAATGTTATTGTCTTTACTGTTTGATGGCTGAAGAGGCGAAGCAGCAGGAGGAAGAAGCAGTTTACCAACAGCAAGCTTACCTGTAATAGTTTGAGTAGCTTACTCAATTTATAGGCAGCAGCAACAGATGCAAATGATGCAGAACCAAATGCAGATGCAGCAGCAGATGATGGGGCAGTAGCAACAGTTAGAGCAGCAACAGAAGCACTACTTCGACTCCATAGAGACAGATGAATTCGTAATGCCCAACATGTTCGAAGTTGAAATCAGACTGGCCGACAATCAGGTACTTTCACATTCTCAATAACTCATCACCATAGATTAAAATCGTAACTGTTGAAGTTGAAAAGGTCTCCAAACAGAAGGCTTATCTTGGCGGCTTCAGAAACAACAGAACAGGATAAGCAAATTATAAATTTTAATTTTAGTAAGCATTCCACCACGCCTTTCACTCAGACAGACTAGACTGCAAACTACCATCCAGAGAAGAACGAGCGTATGGTGCAGACCTATCAATACAAAACTAAGTCAACTGTCATGATGAGGGAATTTGGCACGCAAATGGAAAAGACTGGTCTCTATATTGATCAAAGACAGGACAAACTCATCTATCCTAAGCCCTACTTCTCCTCTGAGATGTGGAAGAAGCAGAGAGAAGAGATCACTCTCTTCATTCAGTGCCATGTAAGAGCTTGGTTTGCAAGGAAGCAGACAAACTCCCTCAGAAAACTCAGGGACGATAGAGACATGGAGCTGCTTCAAAAGCAAGATGATCTCAGACAGCAAGAAGAGAAGAAGCACAAGGTAGAGATAGAACGCAGAATGCATCCCAAGAAATACAAAGACTTCGAAATTCTCTACAATGACTTACTCTACTCCCCCTATCTCTCTATATTTTTAATGAGCTGGAGGCTTGGAGACTCAACGAGACTAAGAAAATCAAAAACTCAAACGACTTAAAGGAAGATGAAAAGAAACTGGCTCTACAACAACTTCTTCATAAGGAAACTAAAATCTTGCAATAAATTGATAAGCTTAAGATCACAGCCAACTCACAGAATAAAGAGGATAAGGTAAATGACTTCTTGAAGGCCATGTCAGATCCCAAACTGTGGAAGCGTAATGATGGTAGATTCACAGAAGTACACACTCCTTTCTCAACCAGAGCTAAAGAATTGATGGATCTCTACAATGGATATAATAAATGTATATTTAATTTTAATTTTGGACTAAGATTACCTTTCCTGAGTACTGATGAAAGGCTTGATGTTCTGCTCCACACGAAGTGGACTGTAAAAGAATTCGACTGCAACTTGACTAGAGAAATTGTGGACCTCATCGACAGAGAGGCAGATATGTTAAATAGAGGAAGATCGGAAAGCAGTTTGGAGGGACTGCGCAAGAGACTCTCGAACTTGTTCCTTCAGTTCATTGAAACGCCAGAGTTTAACCCTGAGGCTGCCAGGTTTTAAAAAGTGCCTAGAGAGTTGCTTCAACAGACTCAGTCTATCATATTCGAATGATTATTCTTCTTCATATAAGTCTTTTATTTAAGCCTTAAATTTAATAGAGAGTGCAATAAATTAGAATAGAGTGAGAAAGTTATAATTTATTTAAGAAACATTAAAGATGCAGCAAACTTCTCAAATCCCAGGCTACACTGGATTTAAGCCCTCTGAGGAAGTGTTCCAAAGCGCAGCATATAAAAAGGAGACTGGTGGAAACAAAATTCCAGGTAAGTTGCTAGAATTGAGTTACCATGCATGTAGGTTACGCTGGGTATGTGCCAGGTGTGAAGTCTGAGAATGTTTTTGGAGAGTCCTATGGAAAGACTAGTGGACTTAGTGGAAACGGTTAAATCCAAAGAGGCTTCGATCAGACTTCAGATGAGAAATACAAAACTGTTGCTAAGGCTTCTTACCTTAACCAGAGAGATCTATATCAGCAGATGAGACAGCAACAATCTCAGCCCCAAGTTAAGCCCCCCACTGTCGATGTAAGTAGAATACTCAATTTCTCAACTGACTAACGTTTGCATATAACTTATAAAAATTATTCACATTTAAAAATCAGATTCCAGAAAAAATACTTAACTTCGATATTTTAGGATATTCCTAGACACGTTCAGGCAAAGTTCTTCGGAATTCAAGATCACGACTAGGATCGTTGGACTCAAAATGAGAAGTTCCAGGAGGCAGCTATGGCTTTTTACGGAGATGGAACTTAAGCCCAGCAGGTTTATGGAAAGAAGCAAGAGTCTCTCGATGAGGCTGCAGCTAAATTCTTTGGATCAAATCAAGTAGTGCCAGTACCTGATCCCAACAAGATCACTCTATCCTATCAAGAGGCTAGATCCCTTGCTTACAGATAGTGAATAGTTTTGCATTAAGAATTGTTAACTCAAATCATTCCATAACTTTAAGTTTTACTTTGAGTACTGCAACTTTTCACCTTTAATTTAAAGACTCTATTCATATTTTTCTAGGGAAGAAAGTTCAAAAGAAATGATAAGTAGGGATGAGAAATTGAAAAGTTAAATTTAAAATGGAGAGTAGAAATGATGACATGCTTTATGCGGTGACTCAATAAAGTGGGAATGGAGTGCATGGATTATTGGAAGCAGTGTTTGGTTTCTTGCACAGAAGAACTGATTTCTTTTACCAGATGGAGCCCAATGATAAGATGGGATTCCCACCTGGAGTTGCAGAATCAATGGTAAGCATATCTCTATACAAAGCATATCTAATCTCATTTCATTAAAGGTATATCAATACTTCAAGAAGTATCAGGACTAGCATTTCAAGCGATTCCCTCACAAGCCAGATCTTGAAGAGAGATGGAAGAAGTATAGAGAAGAGCAAGAACTACTTGCCAAACAACCAAAAGCAGAGATTAAACAACAAGAGCCCAAAATTGTAGAGCTTTCTGAATCAGATTCTCTAGAAAATTCCAAGCCTGTTAATCCTCCTTAACCTGTTGAGCAAAAACCCAAGGAAGAAGTTTAAAAGAAGCCAGCATAGGCAGCAGCTTAACCATAGCCTAAACCTGAGCTCGATCCTAAGATGACTAGAATCAGTACTTACAACGGAGATGTCACTGATAAGTATGCTTGGTCTCAGGGTATAAGAGAGGTCACTGTTCAGATCGATTTACCTCCTGGACAAAAGCAAAGGATTTGGAGGTCAAGATTAAACCAAAGTATCTGTCAGTGAAGCTAAAGTCAAAGCCTAGTGAGTTCCTCGTGGAGGGAGAGCTATGTGAGAAAGTGAGTGTAGAGGACTCAATGTGGAGCATCGAAGATTCAAAGAGACTAATCATTAACTTTGAGAAGGCTTATGAAGCTATATGGAAATGTGTGGTGCTAGGAGATCAAGAGATTGACACTAAGACAGTCGATAACAGCAAGAGAATTGAAGAGTTTGATCTAGAAACCCAGGGACACCTTCAGAAAGTTCTTTATGAGCAGGAAAGAAAGAAGAGGGGATTGCTTACTACTGAAGAGGAAGAGTAGAGAAAGTTGATGGAGAAAGTTTGGGACGCCGATAATTCTCCTTTCAAGGGAATGCCTTATGATCCTTCAAAATACGGATAGAACCCTGGCAACAATGGGCCATCAATACCTTTCAATTTCTGACGCAGTGTTAATGATCTTTAGGAAGATTTTGTTTGTTTATTGTTTGCTTTCTAAGTATTAATTATCTAAATGTGTTAATAAATATTGCTTAATCTTCAAAAATAAACCCTAAACCTTAAAGTAGGAGTAGAAGAATATCATATTAAAGTTTAGTAATCAATAATTTAAAGTTAAAATGAGTTCCAGCGATCTCGAGCGCTTCCATTCTATCATTGAACAAAGCTAGAGCATAAACAAGCCTATCCGCCTCTAAGGTAAGCAACCCTCAAGCTACTTAGAATCTTACTTTCCAGAATGGGTGATGGATGAATTATAATTAGTGAAGCATAATTATTTGTTCTTTAAACTAAGTGTTTGTTTAGCTGAGAAAGAATTGAGTGATCTTCCCCTCAATGGAAACACTGTGGACATGGTACTTTGCTACATCATGAGCTAAGACGCGGCGGCAGAGACCTTGAGGCTTCAAGCAGCTATCCTTCTCAAGAATAAGATCAAGTACATCTATGGGGTATGAGCAGATAAATTTAAAATGCAGTTTGAAATGTATGCATTCAAACAAGAAGGTTTATTATGAGTAAAATTGAATATAGCATGATAGTTTTACGGAGTACAACGAGACTGGGAGAAATGCGGGATCTTCCGCGGCCCCTGAGAGAGAGGACATCAATTTCATGATTGATGATAACGCAGTAGCAGTCCTAAAGCAGAAGCTAATCTCAGTGATGATGGGTTCTCCCAAGAAGATAGCAGAAGTCATGCTTGAGACTGTTTCACTCATGGCAAAAAGAAACATCCACAAAGATTGGCAAGAATTGGTTCCTGTAAGATAATTATTCTCAAACATACACTTATATAATCCAATAAAAGTCATTAAATTCATTAATTCACTTTCTTATAGGAGGTCTTGCACTACATTCGCAATTCAGGTGATGTAAATATGATCAGACTTGGTCTTGAAACCTTCAAGAAGGTTTGCAAGAAATACAGGTACATGTTTCATAATAAATCAATTTTATTTGTTTCGATCAGATGAGCTGTACACTGAAATCAACTTCATGATTCAAGCCATATCTGAAGATCTGCTAATTCAGGCTAAGGTAAGATAAAGTTTTGAATATATATCTACTAGAACTGCGTTGAAGCAGTCAAGCAAAATGTGAATGATTTGGGAGCTCTTGAGAATGCTTTCTGCGTTCTAAACTCTATCCTTCACATAATTGAGAGTTTCTTGGGCCAAGATGAGCTGCCTGACTTCTACGAAGATAATCTCAAAATGATCGCAGAAGTTTTGAGCTTCGTTCTAGAATTCAACCCTCCTACAAACATGCCTTTACTACAACTTATTAAGTGCAGGTCGAAGGTAGTTAGGTTAGTTCACCTCTACTAATTCAAGTTTGGAGATCTGTTCCTAGATTACTCTGAGTACTTCTTTGGGAAGATTTGGTCTATGGTAATTTCTAATCAGGTGCCGCCTAACAAGCAGAATGAGAAATTGACTCACTCAATTGTGAAATATCTAAACTCCATTCTTGATCAGAATAACACACTTGAGTTCTTCAAATAGAATGTAAGCAACCTATTTGAACTAATCATCGTAAACAATATACTATTCTATTCGTGTCATTTGTTAAGAGTTTTAATTTGCCTAACATATCAATCACACCTGAGGATATTGATGAGTATGAAGATGATCCAGATGCTTACATCAGAAATGACTTGGAAGAGTCAGACACAGACTCTCGCAGACGCACCTGCATGAAGTTCTTGCAGCACTTGTCAATTAGACTCCCTCAGGAAGTTAATGGTTTGATTGGACAATTTGTAGACCAATTCATGGGTATCTACAATTAGAACAGAAAACTGGAGTGGTAGAGGAAGAGTACTGTTCTTAATCTCATAATCTGTGCTTCCATTTCGTAGTACACCTACAGAAGTGGAGCTGCGAGCATTACTATCTCTTTGGAAATGCTAGGTAGCTACCTTGAACAAATTGTGATCCCAGAGCTTTAAGAGCAAAACATCAACAACTTGTCCATTTTGAAGGCCACTTGCCTGAATTCTATAACTCTATAATAATAATATTTTGCACAATGTATGGGTAATAGTATTAGTTCTAATAGAGAATAACAATATTTTACAAAATATTTTAAATTCTAATTTTCAAGCAAGGCCCCCTACATTGAAGAACTCTGCCATTTATCTGATCTTGTTTAAAATGCTATCGTCCTAAACTATGGCGCTAATAGGAACATTCTTTGCAATTTAAACTTGAAGCAAAGTGTCGAGATAGAATAGCTCTGGCTATGGCACTTCTTGCGCTAACTTATCGATTTGTTCCACTTTCGCAGCGTTAAGCTAAATGTGAGTGGTTCTCTGGAAAGCGAAAGTCTGGTCGATAGCCCCATCCTAAATTAAATCCTCGGAGGAGATTTCGACTTGACTCGCCATCTGGAAGCCACCTGACAGATTTTGAGTGAAGCATAGCTCAGTCAGCGCTTTAACTACGATTTACAGACAGTCATTGGGAAAGTTTTCTTAGAAATCTCGAATCAACTTTGAGAAACCAACTATCGCATACTTTCTATCTCTGGGAGAGTTCTTGATCTAAATCATATTCTATTAAAAACATAATCGAGAGTAAACTTTTTAAATACGTAAAAGTTTATTTGATTTTGTCTCCCTCGGATCTGATGATTTGGAAGATGATGCCATTTTGAATTGAATCACATAATCCGATGAGTTGCTGTGAGTTATTGTTGATGATGAAGTTGGCAATAAAGGACCAGAATGAGGTCATGATGACAACTGGAATCTACTTTGACTTAGTAAAACTTCTGTAAAATTGGAGAGTTTTGAAGATAGCATTCATATAAGATTTGAAGAAATTTTCGCTTGGCAGTCCAAACTTCTCAAATACTGTGGAGCCAATTGTGAGACTTTGAGTTTCCATTCTGATATTAGTGGAGATAAGAGCTGTGATGACATCTAAAATTTTATCAGAGTAGCCTTGAGTGAACTCGGGGTATCTGCAAATCATTGCGATAAGGAAGCCTGATGTCGAAGGGATAAGATACTTCATATCGCTGCCCCAGTTAGACGGATTGTTTAGAATAGAGTCCAAAATTTGTTGGTATACCTCTTGTAGTTACTATGAATTGGCAACAAAGATAGAACAAAGTTGGAATGCATATCCAATCATGTCCACGATACTGTGTTAAATTGCATATAGCTATTAAAATATATTCAATTCTAACATTAAGTAATAGAAGAGAGCGGGTTGAAGCAAACTTTCAACCTTAGCAAAGAGCTCAGGATTGTTCTTGAGATATCTCAAAGTCAGAGCTGAAGTCTCAAACAAAATGTAGAGATAGTTTGGACTTGAAAATTTCTCATCCTAAGCAGCTTGCATAATGAAGTTGCCCAGCACTTATTAATTGCAATAAATAGGTATTATTATTTAGGTGTACTTGACCAAGGATCTCTCCATATTAAATTAAGTTGCCTTAAGCTAAGGAAACTGTTCTGTAGAGAGATCTCATTGCATACAGATTCTTTGAGTCTTAGAGCAATTCACACAAGTTTTAGAAAAGCTTTGCGATAATTTCCTAGTAAATATAAATAATTTGAATTTAAGTTGATGTTTTGAGGGGTGAAGATGAACCCTCCGTTTGGTTGGGAGTTCGCTTTCCTCAAAAGAAGTTTCTCAATGCAAGCAGCAGCGTAGGATTAATTGACAGGGCTGTCACTCTTTAGGAAATCCGCAATTTTTTCAACAAATTGGGGAACCATCTGGTCAGGAATTTGGTTTCTGAACAAATGAACAAACTTCAGGCAATTTATCAATTTATTTTATTAAATATATTTAATCCACTTTAAGATATTAATAAGGAAATTGCTGTCGGTGTAGTTGAATATGATTTGGCATTGAAATCATAAAAAAGGCTGAGATTTCATAATAACATGAAATTGATTAAAATTTAATTTTTAATTTAGAGGTGAATATCATCGAGATGAACCTACTTCTTATTTGAAGAGGGAGGAGCTTGCTACTGTGGTCTGTTATAAAGGTTGTTGTGAGACTCTTCAACCATGAGGGTTTGAGCCAAGCATGTGATTTTATCTGGCTTGTGCCATTTCTTTATTTCTAATGAACTCATGGCTCTTCATTTTCTATTGAGCGTCCTTGAGCTTTTCTATATCTAGATCTAACCATATATCGAGAATTAATAGAGAAAATTACCAAGCAATAATTGAAATTTGCAGTGACCAAAGCTGTTGGGAGGCTGAATTAAAATAAACTGATGAGTAAGATATAGTTAAGCAAATCCATCTAAAGATCTCCAAGGATGGGTTTCAAGGTTACTCCTTTTATAATAAGATGGTGGAAGTGTCTATTTCTAATTGTTCAACAGAAGACAACTGGGTGTAAGGGTATTTCTTGGCTCTGATAAACCAAAAATAATTAGGAATCGTTTTAGTAAAAATTGGTTTGAATTGAGAATTAATTTTATAGACGTTGACCAAAAACATAGTCTAGTCTGGTTGAGCAGGTTGAGAAAATGTGGCATTCAGATATAATTCTCATTTAATAACTTCAATAGAGAAGTTGCTTATCTTTCTATTTCTCTAGGAGTGAATAAATTGCTTGCCATTCACTTGATAGGTGTCTCCATCAACTTGAGAGGCAAAGTAAGGTACTATTTTCAAGTCGTTGGTGTTAAATAATCTCTATATTCTCTCTACTATCTTCAGTTTTTATTGGGGAGTCTTGGAGTAAACTTATATAAATAATGCCTTAAAAAATATATGAACATAGTTTACTATAAATTTGAGTTTACTCTACGCTAAGATAAAAATAAGAGCCTGAGTTATCCGTAACATCATCTGTAGTATAATATTCCACAATTATCAAATTCATTATTTTTATTTAATGTAATATTAATTAATAATTTAAATGAGAATATCATCAATCTTTCTGAGCTGTTAGAGTCAGGATCTTGGGAAAAGGGAATTCAATTCTGTTAGAAAAATTGCCTCCATCAAAATAAAAGTGTTTAGATAATAATCTTTAAAAGAATTAAAAATAAATTATATGAGCTTTTTCTCGATCTCACCTAATTCCTTTTTAAGATTTTCGGTTCTCCTTTTGTTATCGTTTATTCTCTTGACTGACAAGAAGTAAAGAATTGCGAAGGCAGCGCAAAGAACTATCACTATAGCTACAACCACACCATAACCAGCAAAAAATCATTTCCTGAAATTGAAATCTATAAAAGAAACAGTAGTGGATGTCATGTCAACATCTTAAATTGAGAATATAATTATTTAGGATAAAAGAATAGTTTAATAAGAAATAAAAAGGCGTCTTCTTTTTCATATTGCTGGATCCTCGTCTGAAATGTTATCTATACCATCAAAGTTTATTTCATGTCTGTTAGAGTTAATGTTATCTTAAAAATCATATGTATTTTAAAAAAGCATTTATTAATTCTATTTGTGCAATATTAGCATTTGTATACTCGTCTCCATTTACATAGACGCTGCTATCTTCTGTGAAGTTATCCTCCTTCCTCTTTCCCTTTCCATTGGAAGCAGCTTGCACTTGTTCCTCACTATACTGAGAATCGTTATCATCTTCTTGGGCTGGTGAGATCTCCTTCAAGTTGTCCAAGTGGTCTTCCTCCTGATATTGCCTGAAAGCCTCTCTTTGCTGTTCTGAGTCATCTTAGAGGTGAATACATTATGCTATTAGAATAGCCTTGAGCTTTTTCTTCTTCTTATCATAATTTGAATATATAACCAGCATTTGTGGAGTTAAGTTGAGATTCCCAACCTTGAGTAACTTGCTTTATTGAGGTAATGATGTTAGTGATCACATTCTATGTGGTGTTTGGTGTCTAGTAAATCAACTTGGAGGTTTGTAAATTCAAGGAGTTGAAAGAAACAGCCATTTAATAAATATGTCAACATCTGACCAAACTAATAATAATTGCTGAAAAGTCCAAAACTAATACTGCATAGTTAATAATTCTATCGATAAGTCAAGGTTACCTCATAATTCTGAGTGCTGGAAGAGGATTCCTCTATATATCCGTTAATTTGCGAATGTTATTCAGAGATAAGTCATAAGAAGAGCTGCTATAGACTATATCAAGAGGAGCTAAAACTAACATAAATATGTGAATGATTAACTAGACCTCCGTTCTTTGGAAGGGTATTGAAATTAACACTTAAATTCAGTGCTGATTTGATCTGATCAGCTTGCACTTAAATTTTAGCGTCTGAGAATGACTTAGAAGTACTCCAAGAGCTTATTTGAGATGGCAGGTTATTCTATTGATAACTGAGTTGCAGAACATTGTAATTCATTGTTTAATTTGCGATAGTCAAGGATTAACTCATCGAAATGAAAGCGTTTTAAGAAAGGAATGTGCTGATATATAGGAATAAATAATTAATGAGAATTAGATGGCTTGATCACTAGATTAAAAGAAGGTCCTTGATTTTTGAGTATAAGAAGTCCATCCATTAAGATTGCTGAATGATTCTGTCGATTTTATTGATCCATTTGAAGAAGTGTAATTGAACATTGCAACTTAGAATGCAAAGGCGCCGCCATTCAACTATAACATGAAATGCAAAGTACTTTAATTATTATTGAAACCGTTGAAGGCTGTGAGTGCTGTGCTTAATTGATCGGGATAGTCAATTTGCAAATCTCGATAGGTAGAATTGAACACCACATTAGAATCGTTCAAGTAGTAGACGATTATTGTGTTGTTCTGGATTTGAATTTAGCACAGATTGAACACTCCGTAAGCTTCCTAAGGAGTCTACTGAGAGCTACTATCTTTATTTCATGCCATTCTCATTAGATCTGTAGATGAGCCGTCATCTGAGCTTATAATAAGGATCTGTTGAGTCCCCACTAGAGGGATCTGAATCTCCATTATTTTCATACCCGTTATCTGTTGAATCACCATCTCCTCCATCTGTAGGATCGGTATCACCTCCATCAGTAGGATCGGTATCGCCTCCATCAGTAGGGTCGGTATCACCTCCATCAGTAGGATCTGTATCACCACCATCAGTAGGGTCGGTATCGCCTCCGTCTGTAGGATCAGTATCACCTCCAAGTCCATTATCAGTATTATTGCTGTTTCCATTATCAGTACCATTATCGGCTGGGTCATTTGAACCGTCGTCTTAGTCATTTTCTGGCACATTTACCAGCGGAATTTCGAAATTGAATTCGAACATATCAGGAGCTGCTATTTCATTAAAAAATGATAATATGGGTATTTTAATAGATCTTCTATTAATTTATTGTATAATTTCTTATAATATCTGTAGAAGAGCTGTGACATTGCTGTCCATAAATTAAATGATTTGGGCGTATCCTACCACATTACTTTAAACAGAATATGTAAGATAAACTTGATGCAGCAGTTTACTTGAAAGCGAGTCCAAATACTTGACTCATTCCGTATAAGGTAGGAGGGTTTACTATAGCCCCGAAATTTCCCTCATCGTAGCCGTTTTTACTGACCACATAGGAACTAGAAACTGTGGGGTCGAGCTTATATAAAAAATCAAACTCAATTAAAACTTATCATAGTTCTACTGTAAATTCCTTACTGCAGAAACCTGACTTATTCCTAAAAGAGCCAAGGTAACAAGACTCAATTTTTTGAGAGTGCTTTTCCTTGGAGTTGAGTTGTAGCTGTGTCTAGTGTTCATTTTCAAGTGATCTGACCTTTTCTTATGATAATATTATTGCAAAATTTAAACTATCTTATTAATATTTTGCAAAATTTAAATTCTTTTGGACTATTTACTATTACTTGAAACTCTTCCTTGTTTTTTGGGGGTGAATTTTTTAATCTTAATCTTTTGAGCAATATTAAGAAATAAATAAGCAATAAGTTTAAATTTAAATTAGTATATCCTATTTATAGGGAATCCAATGAACACTAGTGATCCAGTTTATTGTCTTCAGATAAGATTGTAATAATATAATATCTTAACTAGCAGATCTTAAATGAGCAGTAAATTGGCTTCTCTGCACGATTACAGGGCCTTCGCCCAACAAAACTTACCAGCCAAGGTGTTTTAGAATCTTGAAGATGGAGCAGCTGACTAGGTCACTAAACAAGAGAACGAAGAAGATTTCATTAGAATCAGGATGAAGCTCAGAGGCATGGCTAACATGAAATACTACGAGGGCACAGCCACTACTATTCTTAATCATAAAGTCAGTTCTCCCATTTGCTTTGGAAATGTACCTCAGCTAAATCTTTACCATTCAGATGCTGAGAAGGGAGTGGCTCAAGCTGCAAAAACCTTTGGAGTCGTCAACACAGTTCTCGCTACTAATTTTTTGATTTACTGGCTCTCATCATAAAGTAGAAGAGATTCTTGAATAAGGTGCCTTAAACCTTCTTTCCATTCCTTTCCAGATGGATATCTCAGAGCAATTGACCCTGATTAAAAGATTCTCTACACACTAAAACATTATTACCCCTTTTAAGATGATAGATAATTATTTTAGATCTTTGATTGCTTAATATTGGGATAGTGATAGATGCTACTCAATAAGCTCAAATAGATTCCTACCAGAGAAAGAATCTAGGTATTGATCTTCAAGTTGACAATTAATAAAAGTCTGTCAATACAGTTGATAAGTTGAAAACTTTAGTCAAAGCCTGCAAAGAAGCTGGCAAACCTTTAGTTATAAGAGGAGTCATGAATAAGGATGACGCCCTAGTGTGCGCTCAAAGCGGTGTTGCAGCTATTTGGATCTCAAACGCCGGAGGAAAATCCCTAGACACTCAACCGAGCACAATAGCTGTTCTGCCTTCAATCACTGCTCATTTAAAAATCAACAAATTTGAAGGCGTAGAGGTATACATCGACAGTGGAATAAGAAGAGGAACTGACGTCGTTAAATGCCTCGCCTTCGGAGCAAAAGCTGTATTCATAAATAGGCCTGTCGCCTGGGCTCTAGCTCACAAAGGCTAAGATGGCGTCTTGGAAATGGTGGAAATGGTAAATGAAGAGCTTAAAACTACCATGGCACTCACTAATACCATGAATATTTAGCAGATAAATCAGGACCAAGTCATTCACAGCTTTAGACCCAAGTTGTGATCTTTTCTTTTCTTAAATTGTTACTGATTATATCATATTCGATTGCGGTATATCAATAAATACTTTAATTGAAATCTAATTGAGGCCCTAATTTAGAAAATTTGAACTTGCTAGGCTTCCATACCTTAGAATGAAGCCTGCTTATTTAAAATATTACACAAAAATAGATGCTTGCACCTGATGTTCCTTGGAGGTATCTGACAAATACACTATTGTTAAATCCATCTTCCTTAAGGTTCTTTAAGGAATTCTAATCGAAGAATTGCTTTTCACCATTTTAGTGCTCTATTAAATTTTTGAAATCTAAGTTTAGTCCGTCATTAGCATCATCTTCTTAATTAATTTACAGCTATGCTATTGCATTTGTTAACTATTCAGAATCTTCTCTAAGAGACGAAAGTTTAAAAAAAATAATTAAACTTTCTTATTCAATTCTAACTTTTCTTTTGCAATAAATGACTCTTCATTTTTTGTCTTCTCCCAAATATCTCTTATAGTTTAGAATTTTAAGGGACTCTAGATTAAATGTAAATCAGTCTAAAAATAAATCTTTTCACTTTCCGACGCTTTAGTTCTTCTTGTTTGAGACATAAAGCTGAAGGTATTTCTCGTTTATTATGTAATAACTTAGAGGTCTCTATTACCTTCTGATTCTTGGGTTTCTAAATTCATGGGAGAGATTCCAGATTTTTATTTTCTGTCTCTGTGAGAGAATTATTAAAATAAAATAGAATTGTGTCCTGACTCTTTTATGAGTGAATTCTTATCTCGTATTATCTTCCCCTTTTTGGTGATTCCAATTTTCACCATTAGATTATAAAGGCTCCTCAGAATCTGTAAAGAGCTAAGTTTATGAGCATTTTTCTTCTAATTCCTATACTTTAAATAGTTGGTCTGCACTCTCTAATGATGCGGCCTGACCTCAGTGAGATATTCATTTATACCAAACTCGTCATTTTAAAGTCGAGTTTAGTTCCGAGATGGTTAGGTACTCCCATCGATTAAATTTTGTCTGCTCTATGAGCTCAGACATCTCTAGTTATCAATGCTGGCTTGTAAACTTTTAAGAGTTTTAATATTGCTTTCTGTTTTCTTCAAGGCATCACTCCTAGGTGTGAATTTCAAAAGCCCTATACTCTTTATTCTCTTATTAACCATTCCAGAATTCCTTTAATTTATATCTCTGATAAGCTGCGAAATTTGCACCTCCTCTTTTTATAGATCGAATTCTCCAGTCTTAACTGCTACAAGCCTTTTTTTAATCTCTGGCTCTGGCTTGTATTAAAAGCGTGAAAGATAGTCTGGTTTGCTGATGGCTCTGACAGCATTTTTTCAACTAAGGTTCCTATAAAAATGGTCTTTCATGTACAAGTTAGTTTTCTTAATATTTTCTAAGTGCTCTTGCTCAGCTTGCTAGACTTAGGAAGTTGCGCTCATCTAGTTATTAAAGGTTTAGTAAAGTCTCTGAGTCTTTAAACCTCTTCTGTAGTAATGAATGTTACTCATACAAGTTAGATCCTTTGGGTCGTTCAAAATCATTCCCTACTTTTCTTCAACAGTTGGAGATAGACCACTTCTAGTTGTGTTTTAAAGGGATGTGTCTCGCTTGCTAGATGGTTCCAGCTTATCTTAAATAAAAAATGATGATTTCATATCTCCAAACATATTAAAGAGCTGACCTAAAGATAGGCCCTCTATATTGGAGTAGTTTTTGTATTATTCAGATACTTAGGAATTATCTTAATGCTTGTCCTTATTCTTAAAACTGTTAATTATTTCATGGAAATGCTTTCTCCATTACTTGCTCATGAAAGAAGGATTATAGACTTTGTGGTTAATCTTATTGAATCTCAATATCTTCTCTACTAAACAAGGATCGTACTCTCTTGAGTCTGAAGTGAGTCGAACATTCCTTGAGAAGTTTAAGTCATGTTACTACTCTTATGGCTTTCGTGACTAAGTTTAGTTATTATTACTCTCCTTTTATAATTTTGAAGGTAGTTGCGGTTATCTTGGAGAGGTTACAAACGAAATAGATTGGGACTGTTTCTCATCATTCCTTCTCTTTTTACTAGACACAAATGTGGATGCTAACTTTAATTTCCTTGGATAGAACTATCTCTCAGGCTTGGGACTCTATACCTGACTTTCTAAGTTATCTTGTAAATAAACTTAAGGTGGATCTTAAACATCTTGTATATTAGAGTACAAATCTGACATTTTATTCTTATTTGATCGATTGAAAATTATCGCAATTATCCGAAAGAACAATTAATTTAACAAGTAATGGAGGAATACGATAACAACAATCAATTTACAGAGGAAAAAGAGGGCTACAATTTTCTTCCCGGAGGAGGGAACTCCACCATCACTCTCACCTTAGGAAATCACGCTACTTTGCTAGAGCCTTCTAGCTTACCTTACTCTGCTAAAAGAGAGAGTGTGAATTTGGTGGGGCCTCCTCCAATCTATGTATACAATGACTCTAGTTGATCTCTGAACAGCAGGAATCTCTCTGGAAAAGAAGGCATGAAGTTTGTGCAGTTAAACGGCACCATGACCACTGGCCACCTAAGCTCTCTTTATTCACCTAAATCTACTTTCAATCACTTCGATAAGAATCTTTTCTAGCTCTAAAGTTGCACTAATCTCAAATTACCTGAGCAGTCCTTTCAAACCTATCTCGCCAAAAATAATGAATCTAATAAAATCCTGCTAACCTAAAGTAGTCAAAAGAGTTTCATTGCCTGTAATCAGAATACTAAGAGTGCTGCCTCTGTTCTTAATTAGTAAAAATAATAAATAAAACACTCTCAAATATCTCAAAATTCTCCAAAAGATAAATTATAGCATTAGCCTATCACTGGTAAAAACTTTAACATCTAGGTCTCACCACCTTTCATTTTTATTTTGCAGCCAAAGAGGCTCAGACTCAAGAACAAAGACAATTTCATGGGAGGGAGTAGGAGTTAGGTCAGAAATCTAAACATCATCAAAATATTTAAGCAAGTTAACTGCAAGCTGCTCAATTAGAACAGCATCACTTCTCAAAACTTTGTAAGAGAGAGGGAGTATTTAATATAGGTAATTAGGGAAATAAAATTAATTCATTTGTTTCTAATAGAGAATTAGAAACATATTTTAATTATCAACATCTTTCAAATTTATTTAAAAAACCTTAAGTTTGGATTGTGATTTGGTTAATTAAGTCATCCAAAAAGAAGAAAAATTTCCTAACTCATAGCTCGTAAATATGTCAAGTGGATTTTGACAAATGAAGTAAAAATTCTTCTGCTAAAGTCATTTATGTTTATTTTTAAGTTATTTAAATATGAAATAAGAAAGGGAGCAAATGATAGCTTCGATGAAAAGTGTGGGCGACAAGAAATTTAATCAGCCATCATAACCTGAAATGCATATTTAAACAGAATAAAAACTAATTTAAGTACCAACTCATTTACAAAAGGTCATCAAGTAAATTAACAATGTCAAGCGAAAAGATTAGTCTTGTCACGACGAATAAAGCAAATCTAAGGATAATTCTGCAACTCCAAGGATTTTTGCACTCAAGAATTAACTTATCTCACAAAAGATTCAAGAATATCAAAAGAAGTTTCAAGATAATCCTAAAATATCCATTTTCACAACTTTCCCAAATAACAAAATATAGAAATAAGCATCCAGAGATGGCTAAGAATATTAAGATTAAATTGATCAGAGTGCAACCTACAACACTGTGGAATAAACTGAAACTTCTATAATCATTTTTGCTTTTCTTAAAATATATTCTAGCGTTTTCATCAATTAAGACTAACTAAGAAGAATTCAGCCTATTCTTAATCCAACTCTCCAAAATCAGAGACTTGCAGAGTTTCAAACTACCACTATAAATTAATAAAGAACTTCAATAAGTCCTTTCCAAAATAGGAATACAATACTCTTCAAGCATCAAGCAAAGCCTTTCTAATCAGTTTTACAGTCTAGAGATTAGAGCTAAGCTAGACAAGCTTTTGTGAATTAGGATAATGTGTTCTTAGATACCTAGTAGGACAATAGCTTCATCACTAAGGTTAATAAGTTGATAGATTTAAAGTCTAGGAATCCACTCGTCCCACAATCGATAAGTCAAAGACAGTACTAGACTCTCAGCTCTTCTTCTCAAAGACCTAGAACAACTGGCACGGGAAGAGAGAGACCCAGGAAGAAGCTTCAAACTGAAACTCCCTACATATAGAATAAATTAGGGGAGAGCCAAAAGCAAAAATAAACACAGGATAGTGGGTCCTTCAAAAACTAGCCAGTTAAGTTCATGAACAGAGCAGTAAAAGAGCTACTTCAAATTAATAAGATGCAGCTTCAGTCTTAAAATGGAAATAAGATAGAAAATATAAGTCCTACAAAGATAGAGCAAACATCTTTTAATGAAGAGCAAATAAAGTAAACTAAGTAGAACTTCATTAGGAAGGTCATATTCATTAACTCTTATTTTAAGGTGTTTAAAATTTAAGATAATTTTATAAAATACAGCAGAACTTGTCCAATAACGCTTTGCTGAATCCTCTAATAGATATAGATAAAATGAGCGTTTAGCTAAATGAGGGTGCTCTAACTATAAAGCCAATAACTTTGCTAAATCCTTTTGTAAAGTCTTATTAGAATTTTTCAGAAATAAATGGAAGGGAGAATATTTATGAGACTACTAGGACTCATTTAGTGAGAGACTAGTTTAATTAGCACAAGAATTATTTGGAGTCCAAGGCTTATAAAAGTGGGTACAACACAGCAAACTAAACCAGAAGGAAGTTAGTAAACGTAAATGAAGACTCTTAAGATGGGAGAGAGGCCTCTTCTCAGAGGATAGAAGGTAGCAGTACAGAGCGTAGGGGCAAAGATATTCTTCAAAATTATGCAATCAAATAAGTAAGACAGAATGAATTCAAAAGACTCTTAAACTAAATAATTATTTTGCTCTACACAAGTTAGATTAAATCGAGGAAGAAGATCAATATAATTTAGAATATATAACCATAGTTTGTATTGAATAAATTGTAATTCAAGAATAATATTGCGGAGATAAACAATGATTTGCTAGGTTTATGATTTGTCGTTACATAAATTATAATTTCTTAAACTGATTTATACAAGATACAAATATCATTAATTAAGAGAAATTATTAAAAGTCTACTCAGATAGAGTTAAGTAAAGGTGCCATCTCGCTAAGGGACTTAATCAAAAAATCTTCTTATTTTATTTCTATTTCAAGATTTCCTTACTCAACATTTTAACTTTTAAAGAAGCTGTTGTATTGTGATTTCCATTCCTTAACATCTTTCTGTAACTTTTCAACTTAGGGTTCATCTTCAAAGCCACTAAGATTAAAATATGTTTAATGATTGAGAGTCAATTTGATAGGGAGATTCCCATTTATTTTAGAAATATTGTACAAAGCCACTGGCAGGCAACCCTTTAGTCTCCATGCGTCTTGAAGGTCAAACATTTCTAAACAATAAGTTAAAATAATATTATTTTCTTACAATAAGCTTATTAGGAAACGCTCTGCTTTCTCTTCGAATCTGGAGAGGATTCATCTCCACTCATTAAGTCCATTTAATCTGCATCTCCTTTATCTTAAATCATCACTTGAGACAACGCAATATTTCCAATTTCGTAGCTATATTCTTCACCATCATCTGCTTGAACTAATCCATTTCTAATGCACATCGAACTTTGGAAGTCTATACTCTTAATAACTAGTTTCAAACTTACAAATATCGCTTAGCTTAACGAAAAGATGGATACTGGACTTCAGCTAAGTTACTTTAGTAGGATCCTTGCTTTCACTCAATGAGTGTAAAGTTTTCATTATTCCAAGATCGCAATCATGCAAAATCAAAATCTAGTAATAAGCATCCTGAATGAATTTAGCTTGTGCGTGCTAAAACTTCAAGAGCAAATCCCTAGACTTTTCATTCTTAGAAATGATCATAAATACTCTTAGCACCTTTTCTTTTGATAATTTCTCTGTCTTAGCTTAATCAAAGTAATTTTGGATGTTCTCGTCGAGAATAAAGGATAAGTCTCCTGTTTAAGTCAAGTCATTTTAGATCTCTTCAAAGAAGTTTGACTGAATTTTTATTTAGTCATAATCTAAATCGAGTTAAATGAATAAGTCCTGTGAATCTAAAGATAAAGCATCTCTGTTTTTGTCTTTGATGTTCGAGAATCTTTAAAATAGAAATCTTTTGACTATAAACGAAGGGTATAATAAGAATTTATAGGTAATTGAGGACCTATCTCAATTAAAGCTTGCTCTATTTGGACAGCTAAGATTTGAAGGTAATTGGCTCTTTTATTTTGTCCTTGTTTTATTATGCTTGATTAGATTTCTGCGCTTCCTCATTTGTCTCTTAGTCTTTCTCTTATTGATCTTGGATGCATTTGAGAACTGATATTCTGTAATTTAAAGTCTTTCCCTTGAACCAAGAATGATCATTGCTCCAAATAATTTTGTAAATGCCTGGCTCCTTAGCAATAAAGCTCACCTTCACAAAGTTAGGGAACGATTCGATCTGAGTCATTGGGAAAATTTCTTCAAGGTTCTCATGAGAGACTTCGTCTTCACTTCCAATACTAGAATCAGAAGTCACTTTGTAAAAGCCAAACTTGATGTCATAGTTAGTTGTAGAGAACCCACAGAAAATGATTGAGTTTGGGTCCTCTACTTCTATAATCTAGAAGAAGGTTGCTCCTGCTGCTATTTCTTAAACTTGAGGGTATCCAATCTTCAAATTCAGCTCACCATATGCAATCTGCTTTAAGCTCTCTAAAAATTTTATAGCATAAAAATAGAGAACTTACTTTAATTTGGCTGAACTTTGTCAACGTTTTAAGCAGAGAGATAAGTTGCCAACTCTTTCCTTCCGAAAAGTTTTTCTTTGAAGGTGATTTCAGTCTCATCACTGTTTATTAAATAGTTGACAAATGACATAGCTTCTTAATATGTTTATACTACTAATTGATCTTCATTAGTTGCTTCTGTAGCTGGAGACTTCGCTCTATTTTGATACTATAAGAAGACATGACTCTATATATTAAACTTACAGATTGTAGCTGCTAGGTTTCAATATTCTTGTGATAGATATTGATAAGTACCATTATGATGGGATCCTCTAGATTTTTCCTGAAACTAGTGAATGTAAAGTAAAGTCTCATGAAGACAGTTAGAACAGTAGACTGAAGGTTAATCTTCTTTGGATAGGAGAGAAAGAAGTTTATAATCAAAGCAACTGAAGAGTAGAGTCCTTCAGACTTTTGGAGTGTGTCATATTGCTCTGTTAGTTAGTAGGTTAGTTCTATCTTTGAAAGTAGTTTATTAAGGGTTGATAAATCTTTAGCACTCTATCTTTTAGCTTGAGAAAGTTGCTCTGGGGTTAGTAATGGATAGCCTAGCATCTCTCTTTCGAACTCAATGAGGTAGTCAGTTTCAAAAACAATTGAAATTAGGAAGGTTGAGAGGGTCAAGAAAATTTCCTCGTCAGATTCTTTAACATCTCTTATGACTGCTTTGAGAATTGGAGGGCACTTTGTAGCAAACAACTGTATACATAAAATAAGTAATTATTCCTTGAGATTCTAAGATTAGCTTAACTTGTCGGTAAGTTGCTAGATTGCAGCTACTTTGTCACCGATGGCTTGGGACTTTGCTAGTCTCTTGATCTCTGAGGTCTATTCATTAAAATATAATCTCATCGAATTGGAGAAAGACATCGGACCCTTTAAGATTTGGAATGCTAAGTAATTCATTAATTTCCTCTTACTAATCATCATTTATATCATCTATGGAGAACTAGTATTTAAACTTCAATTAAATTTACCTCTTCTTAAGACATATTGAAGCAAGGGTTTTGTTCTTAAAACCATCCTATTAGCAATATTTGACCCCACCAGAATATCATGTATCATGAAAACGTTATTTATGAAGTAAATCAAGGCTCCAGTATCTTTGGTCTCAAAAGATATAAGTTAGTTCTTCATGCTTAAGTCAAATGATCTCAATATATTGTATTGAACCAATATATTTTGGCTTTACTCACTTATCTTTTCAAGCTTTAGAAGTATGGAATCATTTATGAAATTGGAATTAGAATCATCGCTCTCTTCTCTTTAAGCGGATACCTCTTGGCTCTGCTTAAAGTTTTTATCTTTAAAGTACTATGAAGCTTGTTATTTCCTAATGATGAGTGCCTCTACATTTTTTAAGATATTGACTGCTTAGTACAAGCTCTCTATTTAGGCCTAAATACATTTGGGGTTATTGACTTTATTATGCATACATGGTTCTGATCTGTGGCTAGTACTGAATTGATAAGCTTTTCAAACTCTTTTTAATGCTACTCAAGATATTTCTGGGGTTTACTAGATTAGCTAGAGATCTTCTTGCTGCCTACTAATTTATCTGACGACATTTTAAAGCGCTAAATTGATTTCAAAATTATCAGATTCATTACAAATACAGTGGGTTATATTTGCTTGGAGATTAAATTTTATTTGTATATTTTGTAAAATGGGAGGCTGCTGTGAAAAGAGATCAAGTGGAGGGATCGAAACTAAAGTTGAAAAGATAGTGCGGGGAGTCGAGTCCTCTGACTAAATTCCAGCCTTGATAGACTACATCTCTCGCTATTTCACTCAGAGTAAGCATCTCGCATTAAATAATTTGGTGTTTAGATCCTTAGCACGAGTTGATTTCCCTCAACTTCGGAAAAGAGTAGCTGCCACAATTCCTCAAGAGCTTGGCTAAAATCATGGAAGCAATCAAAGAAAAGACAGGCAAAATCCTAATCCCTGCCATTTTCCAACAGAGCTTGCTTAACCCAGGCAGTGATGTCACCATAATCTTCAGAAATATCAAACACTACGCTTCAATATTCCTCCTCGATCAGCAAATAGCTCAAGATATTAACTTAATTGCGGGAAAATTCGTGCTCAGAAACTTTCAATTCAGGACAAAAGAAGTGGAAGAGAGAGAAGGTTAACTCATATAGGACTTAATGTAAGAATCCATATATAGAGACTGATGATAATTTAGGAATTTCTATGTTAATGAAAACTTGATTCTGGTCGGTGGTATTCAAGAGAAACTAGAGAGTGAATCATTCAAGTTCCTTCTATTCAAATTAGATAGACCAATTTATCATATGAAATTATATTTGCATAGTTATAAAATAGACCAGTATTAGCGACAGACGCATACAAGTATGATTTGAGCGCTGCCTTCTTTGATGAGAGCTTCACAAAGGAATCTCTAGATAGATCTATCAAAAAGAGAATAGAGCTTCAAGACTTTGCCTTAAGATGCATCATTAACTTCTACTCAAACAAGCAGCAGCAGACCCTCTTGATAGAGCAGGTGACTCCTACTGATGACGATCCTTTCATTTATGAGGTGGATGATTTCAGCAAAGAAGAACTAAAAGAAGCGCTTGATGAGGTCAGAAAATTCCCTATAACCTCTAAGAGCTAGTAGGAAGTTAAATCTGCCAATGAGAAGCTTAACTGGAAGATATCTGAGCATCTGAACTTGATCAGCACCATCAACAAAAGGCATATAACTAACCTCTTGGTCAATCCAGACCTGGAAGCTTCTCTTGTTGTATCGACTCTAGTCCTTTGAAAGAAGGTTTTAAATTTTTCATTTTTCGCTAATTTAACTTCTAAATGCATATTTAAGCTTAAGATTGTGTCAATAGTAGCAGCTTTCATTCTAAAATAATCTAAATTTTGAATATGAAAAATCACAAAAATCTCAAACTTACTCTATCCAAAAATCGCAGAAATCAAACTAGAGTCTTTGCCCAAGAACAGCTGATTTATCGCCACTCCTAATAACAACTCGTCGCTTGAGAGTTAACTACCAGGCATAAATCAATCTCAAATTCTCAATCTATCATCAAAGCTGAATTAGAAAGTTGGGAGCAGTAGTCTTTCTCCTTAACAAAGAAATAAAGTCACTTTGACTCTTCAGAAGGACTCTCAAAATTATTATTAACTTGAATAGATTAGAACATAATCATTTTGAGATTTATTATGGAATAGGTTTTTAAGTACAAGCTATCGACCACCACCAAAAACATTTTGAATCTTAATTCAGCCTCAGCACTATCCCAAAGCAATAAACTCAAAATAAGAGAGGGCAACATCAAGATCGATTTTATAATTATCAAATAACGTTTTAATATTATCTGATTAGGAGTTAAGCAGTGCACTTTTAAATTTGAGTTAGGATTAATCAAAAAGTGTAGTGGTCAAAGGCTCAAGCTCCTAGAATAAAATTTGTAAATCATCTTCCTTAAACTTACTGCTTTTAGAAAACTACTTACTGTAAAAAAGAAACTCCTCTTCAGCTGCAAGGGCGCCTATTGACAAGCCAACCTTAAAAAAGGAGTAAATTAAGCAAGTTGCAGAGAGAGAACTAAACTACTTTCAAGAAACTTTCTATAGAAAGGAGGAGGTGTTTCTCATTCTTGCTCAAAATAAAAGTGTAGTAAGAAATTAGCTATCACTATCTCTCATTCATTACATATTATAGAATGCTGATGAGAAGGAAAAATAGCAAGCTTCGAAGTAAATCAAAGACAAGCATCAACTTATCAATTAACTTTTATTAGAGGTATTTGAAGTAAAGGATGGAAAGAGATGCAGCACAAAGGACCTAGAAAAGAAACTCCCTGAAATATCCCTTGCTAGCTATGTCGATTCTAACTCAAAATCATTTAAAGTATTTTATCTAGAAGAATTAGATTTGACGACGGGCAGTCACTAGATTAAATAAGTGAAGATGTCTTTCATAGAAGTACCTCCGCCCATGCGTAAAACATCTAAAACTTTAGAGGCATCACACCTATATCCTAAGCCAAAGCTCCATTGACTGGTATTCACAAAAGGCATATGAGGAATCAATCAGAGGATATGAATTTGAAGAGTAGCTTCTTTCAGAATTCCAAGATTAACTCCCCCAGTCAAAACTTTAAGTCGCCTAGTAAGCATTTTCAAAGTGCTAATACTTTAAAAAAGTAAAAGGTTGACATAGATTAAACAGATAAGCTAGTTTAGGAAGGTTCTAAATTAGAAGAGCAAAAGGAAAGCAGCTAGGGCTATCTGATCAAGCTTAAATAAGCTGAAAAAGAAATCCAAAAGTTCTTAATCGAAGTTATTTTTCTCTTTTAGTTCATAGCTATAGGAGAAAAGCAGTTAAAACTTAAATAGTCTAAGTTTCTTCTAACTACTTTGACAGCCAGCTAAAACCTAGTGATGAGTGATAAAACTATGAAAGGATAATTTGTGGACACTAGTCAGGCAGTGTCTAAAGAGCAGGTAGATATCATAAATGAAGGAGTTACTGAGTTAAAGGAGAAGTTAGAATTAGTGAGAGCATAAATCTAAGAGGCGACTACTAACCTACTTAATCAAGAGTAGAGCTCTGTCTTGTTAAACAAAAAACTCAAGTAAAGGATGGTTTATATTTTATATAATTTTAGTTGATGATAGACAAATTTAACGGCTCAACTTAGAATAGTGAGCTAATTCAGCTCTAAAACCACATAATTTTAGAAGAAACATAAGCTGAACTGAATCTCTTCGAAAGGACGCCAAAGATAGGAGATGCAATAATGGAAGAGAGAATTGAGGACTTATTGACTGAATCTGAGAGAGGCTCATAGAAGCCTGCTGTCCCAGACTTTAAGAGACTTGAATAGTCTTTTCCTTCTAAAGCTGTTTAAGATAAGTCCAAGTAGACTATGAATCAAGATTTGATAAAGTATTATACAAAGTTCAGATAGAGTAAGATAGAGAAGGAAAGAGTGCAGAAAGCAGCCCCTAAGTCTACTATGGAGTTGCTAATTGTAGACATGGATAGACGGCAAGGAGACTAAAAATATTGAACTTATTTTATTAAAAGATCTCATTAGAGTGTTTCTCGAGAAATATAAAAACAACATCAAAACATAGAAGAATGAACTAGTTACTTCTAAAGTTGATTAGCAATTGATGCTTCAAAAGGAGGGAGATCTAGAAGAGAATTAGGATTTGTGGGACGATATGGAAATTGATGATAGCAAAATCATCCAGAGAAAAGAAATGGTCTCTATCCTGGTTAATGACGAGGACTAAATAGAGGAGCAAAGAAACTAGTCTCCTCAGCAATTCTCTACTCATCAAGATCCTTCAATAAACCTAGAAAAGTTAGAACCCTAGTCAGCTCTCCTTCAGCCCACCAATAAAGTAGACTTAAAATCCTCCTCGCTATTTCGAAAAAACTAGCTTAAGCAGTTGATCTTTGGAAGTCAGTAGTTTCAAAGCTTAGAGATACTCTAAAACCAGGACTTGGTTTCTGAATAGAAAATGAATTTATAATAATCTTATTTCTTATTTTATAGGACAATATGAAAAAGCAATCAGCCTCTCCAAATATGGAAATAAGCTCTGTGCTCATGAAGCATTTTTAGGTTGACTACAATAAGGAGATAGCTGCCTAGGAAAAGTTTAATAAGCGATAAGACTTCCTTAAACTTATTAAGCATAATGAAAGTAAGCTTGAATTTTAACTAATTTTCTTTGTAGATTATGAAGCCAGCAACGAGCTTACTGAAAAGGAGAAAATTCAAATTGAGTTCATTAACCTCTGTCTCTAAAACAGAATCCTCCCTCTCCCTTTAGTGGATAAGATAAAAACTACCGGACTAGTTCTTAAGAGTTATCATCTAACTTTTGAAATTTGCAGCTCCATTTCATTGCTTGTAGAGGTAAATTAATTCCCTCTTTTAAAGCCTTTAGAAATACGGAAAGTAGAATTTGCTTAAGAAGGTGAAACTAATTAACAATGATTTGAATGATAAAGCATTAAAAGTGATTTTGACTGGAGTACTCAAGAGCAAGGCTATTAGGGGTCTGAAAATCGAGAAGAATAAGATTAACTAGCTCTCAGCGAAGACAATTTAATAAATCCTAAGTATCAGTCCACCTAAGTAAGTTGAAGTTTTAGTGATAATGTGAGTTTAGCCACCTTGAGTAGCTACAGATAATATCTTGCAAAACAAGTGCTATCCCATTGGAGCGGATACTCTCCACACTTCAAAATAGGTGCTACCTCAGAGGTTTAAAGATAGTGGACTTGAATTTGAGCGTTCACAATTTAGACCAAGTAGTAGATATAGTGATGAACTAAGGCAATTTGCATAAGCTAGACATATCTTAAAATGACTTCACCTAGAAGGTATGCTAAAAGTAATTTTAAATTGGTTATAGAATTTTTTGGACTTCTTGATGAAGATAGAGAACAATCAAAATCTGAGATACGTGACATTCAGTTAGCTGCCTATCAAGGGGCCACTCTCTTTCTAGATCATCGATGCTTTGTGCAACTAAGCTAGACTAAACATGAACTTAATTCATCTGGACCTCTCTTCAACTAACTTGATGAATGACGAGTTCATGATTTCTTTAATTTGATAATCGCAGATTCGATGAAGAGATCTAAGTCTTTGCTATCAGTGCACCTCAGCGGAAACTCAATGCCTAAAGAGATAACAAGATACACTTTATATACTTTATTAGAGATTACAAAGCTGATGCAAGCTAAACTCAAAATCATAAAGCAGTCCAAGTAAATGCAGCAGCAAGAATCAATAAATCTAAGCTCAATTGATTAGTAGCTGAATGTAGATATAAGTATAGATGTCTCCCAATACAATGAACAGAGCATGCCATTTATGGAGTCTCAAATATCTCAGCAAAGATCGAAGCTACTATACTTAAACAGAGATCCCTCTCAGAACAATAACAGTGTAGCAGTGAGTCTTGTCACAGCTCCAAAGAACGGAGAAAAGATTTAACTAAAGGAAAAGGCGATATTTGGAAATTTGAATTCCAAGGGGAGATATTTCTCGATGCCAAAGGACTAATTCATTTTCTACAGATTCTTAGGTCACTCTGAAATAAAGGATGCTTACAAGTGGAGGATGAATAAGTTCTGTCCTGTATGCGAACGATGGCAGCAAGTGATCTTCCTGTATTCAATAAATTACGATTCATCTGACATACAGTACTTGCACTCTTAAATTTAGAAAGAGAATCTCCTGAAGAAGTAAGGCATCAGAAGAAACCTCTTTCCAAATAATGGCATCAACGAAATCCTAGAGTCCTTTTAGATGGATGTAAGGCTTAGTGGTTCTCCTTCGTTTGCTTATTAGTCGAGTCTTGACTTTGTGCCTATTGAAGAGTTTGTATACGAACTTGAAAACAACAATGAGTCACATTACTAATTTGGAGAGAGATTTATCTCCAGCGATGACCACGACATAGTTCATATCAAAAGCAAATAGCAATTCAAAAAGAAGTACTTTGAAGGTCACACTAAGGTCAAGCGAAGGATTTATGACTTTCTCTATCACTCATTTAAGAAGTTTAGCAATCTTAATGTTACCTTAACTTTCATGGAGAGCCTGAAGACAAGATCAAATTTATTAGATGATGAGGCGCAGCTGCTTTCTTTTAAGGACTTAGACTGGAACTATAATCAAAGACTTGTAAGGTAGTTGAGAAAATTAGCCGCTGATTAGCAGGCAATCATAGTGTCCAATAAGTTTGTAAACGAGAACAAACTAGTAGATCTTAAAGCAATAAAGGAGGAGCATTTGAGTGGATTACAGATTCCAATAGACGAATAGATCTTTGTTTACTCTGCAATTGTTCCTCCTGGTTTTCATAACATTCAAATAAACTATGAAAAACTTTTGTAAAGCATTAACTTTTCTTTTAAATAGTCTTTATCAGCTTAAAGAAAGTTCTTAGACTTGAACAGCGAGGCTCAGTTCTTGTCCGAAGAGGTGCCCAGTCATACTCCTTCTCAAAGCATTATGTCTCAGTATGTGCCCTCACTTCGCTACACTTTTGGATCTTTCAAATTGTACAAACTTAACTTAAGTGTACCCAAGAGAGCTAAAGAGCTGAACGTGTTTTACAAGAAAAAGACGAAGAGAAGGATAAACAGATTCTTCAACAAGGAGAAGAGTTGCTTTAAGTACTTCAAGGCAGACGATCCATTTACATTGGAGACTATGATGGAAAATGACTTCAGGAAACTGAAGTACTCCAGAATGGTCAGAGATCTCAAGGATGTAAGCTCACGTATTAATTTATCATATTCTTTAGTTGAATGACTGTTATGCTACCTTGAGATAGAACATCAGCATCATTAAGGAGGTGTTTCTCTTCCTCATTGCTAAATCAAACTACCCCAATATTTTTTAGTTATGAATATTTCCTGGCTGGACTTCTCTTACTTCTGCTTCGATGTAGGATAGTAATCCTTGACTAATTAAACTTATAGTATCAAATCCCTGACAAGTTCTGCACCATCTCAAAGATAGACATGGCTTTCATCGCTACCAACCTTTTAAAGTTTTATTTTTGAACGTGGAACTGGAAAGGAATGATGACAACCCAGACAGAGACCTGAATCGATCTGAGTTCTTTGAGATCTTACTGCGTTTAGCGAATGAGAAGTTTAAGAAATCTGGCTAGACTGACAAGTTCTCAGTAGCTTTCAAGAGACTGATAAAAGAACACTTGATGGTGTTCTTCAAACCTGTTTATTATTTGCATTCCACTTTTAGGAGTGGCGAGATAAGTACTTGTGGACGTTAGATGTGGACGACGTTTACAAAGCCAACTCAGCTGCAATTAAGCGTCTGTTCAACACTTCCCAGATTCAGAGTGTGTTGAAGCGCTACTGGAGTGTCCAAGACTGCATTGACTTGATCTGCTTTTAGTGTCCCTTCTTCAACATCTCAGAGCAGATGGTAAAGATGTGCTATGTGTTCTCCAAGCAGACAGTTCTTGACGAGGACAATGAGTCTTACAAGTACCAACGAATGACCTACAGCGAGTTCTTGGAATTCATAGGGAGAGTGGCTTTTATTGTGAGGGTGCCTGAGCATGAACAAAAGGAGATCCTGAAGAGACTGCCAGATGAGAAGCAGGAGATTGGGTTTGTGGAGAAACTAGAATATACTTTGGATAGACTATTGGCTCTTGTTTCCTGTAAGAGGAAAGCTACACAGAGTCTAAAGGATTAATACGAGACTGATAGCGACTATGATTGATATCTTTTATTTTCTATAATTCATTAAAAATGTTTAGTATGTGAATTTTTTAAAAATAGAAGTCGTTGAAAGGATTTTGGTTGCCTTAAGTGACCACATGGATTAGACCTAAAGGCTGTTCATTGAAAGAGGAGACCAATAAGTTGAGTAAGTGTAAACTCTGTAATGAGTTGTGTATAGGACTGGTCAAGAGGTTAAGCATCTGAAAGAAAATATATTTATTTGCTCAGAGATTTGAGACTCAAGCTCTAAAAGTCACTGAGATCAACATTAAAATAAGATTCTTTTGCTTTGAATTGATTGCAAAATTAGAAAATAAAATAAGATGAGTCTAGAAAGGGCAGTTAACAGACTTAACTTGCAAAATACTCCCCTCTCCAAGCTGGTTAATGTCACTTATAACCAGGAGAATCTCAAAGAAGTCGTTGAAATACATATATATGTGCCAATTACTTAATGGAGTAAAAGAAAAGATGAAGGAATTTGGTGAGAGATAATAAAGATAATTATTGCAGTCACTGAGAGTAAGATTTATAATAGTGTACATAGTTTTAAAGTTAGTGACTTCATGGGGGCAGTGAGGAAGTCAACTCAAGCAATGACTGACAGCTAGAACCAACTGCAGTCTAATTTTGAAAAGATCACCAGCCAAATTGACCTCATAAAGAGTGATATTAGGATTCATTACGACTCGGCAGAAGAGATGGATACCAGACTCAAGTCTGTTGAAAGAATTAGTCAATATGCTTTGAATATACTCAGAGTTTAATGATTTAATCCTCTATCTTTCCATTTGGCAATAGCTCCTTACTTAAAGCGGCAAAAACATGGAAGAACTAATTTCTCAGTTGGAAGATGAGTTTGCAAGACTAGATAGATTCTAGGACCTGAAGGAAGTGGTGGACAGTTTATTTAATTTAGTTTGAAGAAACTAGCAGACGACACTCTTTCAAAGATAGATCCAATCCAAATTGAAACTATGCTAATGATAATTTCTTGTACTTTATAGGATGATATTTTTTGTTCCAAGCAAAGTTGATTCCTCTTGAAGAGCAAGTGAGAACGAAGATCGACTGTGACATTTTCGATGAGGAGATAGACAAGATCAACAAAATCCTGCTAAACCAGTCCAGTCTTATTTAATCATTAATTTATGGATGACGAGGAGAAGAAAGCTAGGATGCTCAAGCTTTTGTAGTCAGACAACTCTGGCTCCAAGGTAAAAGCTGCAGATCAGCAAATGCTCAAAGATCTCAAAGGCGGTTAGAAAACGTGGAGATATCCTGCATCAATATGGAGAAGAAGCAGCAGCGATAGTCTTTACTTAAAGAGCAAGTCACCAAACTAGAGGAAATGTGTGCAACCATGATACCTAAGAATACTTTTGAGGAGTTACAAATAGTCACTGACAGAAATAAGATGGCAATCAAGGAACTTGAAGCTCTCACTAGATCGTTAAAGGAATAAACTGGGTGGTCAGTTTCCTCGCTCAATTAAATCATGCCCTAGGTAAGTTCTTATTTAACTAAGAAGTAGAATTGGAATAGAGTGGTGGTAAGAATTCAAATAAAATAACTCAAAATATGATCAAACAAAGGTTTTATAACTCTTCAAATAAATGATAGTCAATAGGTGGTGTTATTTTCAAGGCCAAACTATTTAGATAATTACAAGGCAAGCTAACTCGCCTTCACTACACCTTAGCCATTTTTCTTTTAGAATTACTTGTTCTAGTGCAAGATTTCTTTAAGAAATTACTTTCTTTGCTTTACATTATAATTTTCTGCCTTAAAGTCTGTGGATTAATTTACACTCTGAAGCCTCTCAAGCTTAGTTAGGCTCTTAGACTCAGGTTTTTGGAATTATCTTGAGCTAGTATCTCTCTCCATTTATTTGGTTTGGATTCTAAAACGGACCTGGCTCTATTAGCCTTCTAAAATAGTATGAGACGCTCCATGGGCTCCATGCTCCTTCTCTTCTAGGATAGACTAGGGTCTTGCTCTTCTGGTCGGGGATAATGATTACTTCCTTTTAAGTCTAAACTAGAATATTATGAGATTATGGTAACTGCTAAATAGATTCCTCATTCCTTGATATAGCCTATTCTTAAGGTATGAGATTATCTCCTTTTACTCTCTCGCATTTCAAACTGAATCTTATCTTATATTGTTCAAGGTACGAATCCTAATTAGCAGCTGAAAAGAATATCTCGTCTGTGGGTGAAACTCTTTCAATTGAGTTGCCACTGCCTCTTCGAATTACACTTTGATTTTAGATATCAGAAGATGGTAAGTTCGTAGTGGCTTGGGACTTATTTTCAGAGGAACTTAGCTTATAGCTGCCCTTTTACTATGACTCTCTCAGTCCGTTTAAATATATAAAAGGAGGCTTTTGAGATCTTCGAATCTAGCTTTGAGAGCCGGATTCATGATAGGAGGGAGCTGTGTTCTTACTTAGTTGTTGTCTGGTGACTGAGAAAAGTAGTTTGAGCCAACATCCTCATATTGAATCTTGCTCGTATCTAAGGAAGACGTTTTTATTTCACACAAAGAGCTATTTTAGTTAAACTACTCAGGCTCTCTCAAAAGCAAGGAGTTATTATTCTTAGACATTTGCATTTTGCTTTGAATTTTGAGATTGTTGAAGATGGTAGGTTGCTCAATCACTGTCTGATTTTACTTCTCTGAATTTTTTAAGGG
The DNA here is from genome assembly GCA_027382625.1 of Tetmemena sp. SeJ-2015. Taxonomy (NCBI): domain Eukaryota; phylum Ciliophora; class Spirotrichea; order Sporadotrichida; family Oxytrichidae; genus Tetmemena; species Tetmemena sp. SeJ-2015. The sequence continues at coordinate 49,679 of JAJKFJ010020788.1, forward strand.
TATCCTGTTTGATTTCCTTATTTAGGAAAGCTGTTGTCTCATTTTCAAAGGGTTTTAAAATATGAATGATATATAAGTTACTAATGTAGGAGTTTATTTTGTCATTTTTTAGGAATGAGCTCGACTAAACCATTGGTGGGTTATAGTCATCATTTCCATTCCTAGTTTTCTCCTCATTATTGAAGATCTTCTTCATCTCTTTAGTCTCCTAATTGATCTATTTGTTATCCTCTTTGTTTATCTTCACCCTTATCTATTCTCTTATCAAAGGCCTCACTAGTTTAGTAAACTCACTCTCTACATTTATTATAATAACTTACTGAAAAGTAGTATATTGGGTTCTTCAGCATCTTTAACTTCATTTATTTCAACAAATTGCGTGGGAGGTTCTTCAGGCTTCGCCATCATCTCGTTGATCTTCTTTATTGTAGTAATAACAGGCATGAGGTTAATATTCTGGTCATGTTGTTTGCCCGCATAAGCTTTGACCATGCCCAAGTACTCCTAATTATAAGGAAGACCGTTGAACTCAAAAATCTTTTTCAAGTACTTCTCATTCATAATCTGGGACTTGGATATCACACTGCTCTTCATCATGAAGTTCTCTAGGTAGTATTTTGAGCTCTTTTGTTTGCTGCCCTTGGTAGATCTTTCCACTGAATTCGAAGCAAAAAATTAAAAGTTTCTCTTTGTAAGAGGTTCTCAGTGCTGCTTTGCTGATCTATAGATGTCAGTTCTAATTAAATCTTTGGGTACAGCCATTATAACCAAAATTAAAGTGAGATAAATTTATAAGTAGAATGAATAATTTAATGGGGTTATAATTCTCCATTATTTCATAAATCTTGATTCGTTTTTGTTTATCCTTCTCCAAGCATCGGGAAATGAATTGTTTTGCAGAATCTGAAACCTCAATATCAGTTGGGAAACTAACTTTGCTTTTGATAATTGCGTTTCTGATTTTATTAGTGCTAGTTGCTTCAAAAGGCAGCGCCCCAAAAAGAAGTTAGTACAGTAGGACACCCAGAGCCCAAATATCGATGGCAGGGTGAGATTTAATATCTGCGCCTGTAAGTACTTCAGGAGGCATATATGAGAGAGTTCCTGCAGTAGTTTCTTCTCCCACTCTCATGTTTAATCTCCCAGCAATTCCAAAATCTATAATCTAAAAGCGTTAATCACAAAGTATGGGTAATTACTTTGATATGGGATATGTCATTTGGCTTGGTTAGAAGAATATTGTGGGGCTTAATATCTCTGTGGATAATTTCAAAGCGGTGGCAGAATTAAATAGTCTTAACTACTTATTGCATAATCTCTCTCGCCTTTCCTTCTTCCAGTCTCTAATTTGGTTAGTTTACTAAATGTGACTTCAAGTCACCGCCCTCCAAGTACTCCAAAATCAAATACAGATCAGACTTCGTAGTGAACACGCTATTCAGCTTTATTATAAACTAGACAGTAGAAAAATGAGAATAAAATTAGGAAATTAGGGGTTTATTGGGATGGTCTAGTTTAGAGAGAGACTTTGATTCTTTGAACATTTCTTCGATTCTGTCAGCTGGAGTGCTCAAGTCTATTGGAATTTTCTTAATAGCTAATAAGAGATTAGGATTCAGAAAATGTGAAGCCAAAAACACTTCCCCAAAACCACCCTCTCCCAGTTTCTTAATAATCTAATACTCTCGTAAGTAAAATAAATTAACCCATATAAAAGAAGTATTCTTGGAAGTCAAACTGACCTACAGATCAATCAGTTAAGTTCTTATTCTTACTTTGTGTTGAAGCGTAAAGGATAAGGTTAAACTTAGAGGCTTGAAAGTCTTCTTGATCTTCGACTGATATACATAAAATATAAAACTATAATATTTGCTGCCTCTTATTTGAATCAATAGAATCGTCGTGGTTAAGAAACAAGATTTCTTAATCATTTAGAGAGACTCCATTTTTATCGAACAATTTAAGATTAAACAAAAAGAGGCTTTAAACTTTAGGATTGAAACCAAAAGCAGTTGCTACTCTTTCCTTAAATTTGCTAATATCCTCAGGCGAAGATAATGATGCTTCAAACGTCTTTGTGTTAAACTTTTATCTTTCTGGACTATAGTCTCCGTTATTTCCAAAATTGGATTTAGAAAGGCTAGAGCAACTTTGGTTATCAATTCCTTCTTGTTCATAAATGGTTTTCCTTCTATGATTATTTGCTTGCTATCCATGGAGTACCACCAGAACTTTACTCTAGCAAGAATAAACAAACAGAAGGTATAAGTTACTTTTTGAGAAGAGGAAAATCTTTAGTCGAAGAAATCGCTTTTGAATTTGGAGTGTCTTTTATTCAAAGAGGGAAGCATTTTATGAGATAATTTATGTTGAGGAAGATCCACAGTCAATTATTACGATTATTATATAAATTTGGGAGTTTTCCAAATCCTCTTTCACTTCATATCCAATAGAAAATACTCTTCAGTAGTGAAGGTGAAATTAATTTTCTTATAATCAAATAAGTGAAGGCAGGCTAGAGTATCCAGTCTATAAATCGAGATTAACCTTCTGCTGAGAATGGAATCCTTTTCCTGTGGAGGAAGATCTCTCGTTGGAAGTTATCTTTTTCAACTTGGACAAATATAATGCAAATTCTTTAGCTTATGCTAGGTTTGATAGAATTGATTTTACTTGAAGCCTTTGCCATCTTATCTCCCTGTCTAGAATAAATATTTACTAATAATGTCAAACTGCCGCCTTTATTAGGTATATCATCTAAGAGGAAGTGCTGCTTGTTTAGTGGAACTTTGTGAACTTCATTACTCATGCTTACTATATCAGCTGTCTCCTGCTCTTCTTCTTGCTGAGGGATCTTGGCAAGATCTTAACCGATAAAACTCTCGCTAAAATCTTTAGAAGCATTCCTATTTGAGATCTCATTTTAGATGATCTTGGACTTATTTACGAGGAATGAGGATTACTATTCCACTTGGATTCTATTTAAAATCTTCGAAAAGCCTTTTCCAATACGTGCTATTCTATCTTAAGGATCTTTCAATGGTAGTCTTTACCAAGCAAAGAAATCAGCTGCTGTTGCATTCAAGTGGTTGATACTTTTATCACAACTCAAGCACTAGAATCCTTTCTTGACGAACATTCCTTCGTCTTCTTCTTTCTAAGATGACTTGAGAAGACTCAGAGCGTTGTAAATTTAGTAGAATGACTTTTAGATCCTATCATTAATTCCATTAACGTAGTGTTTGTCAACAAATGATTCCAGCTGTTGACTTAGATCATACTGCAACTGAGAGAAGGGTCCACTTTTGAAATTTTCAAACTATTCCGCATCCATTTTGGTATTCAAAGCCTAATGAAGGCTCTCAACACTACTCTGCAGTCCTCTAATGTTTTCATGAATTTTATGTATTTGAAGTTTAGTATGATTTTCAGACTCTGAAAGCCTTTGATTGATTTCCTCCTCATCAATTTAAGCTGTCTTAAGCTAGGTTGTTTTCTCTATAAAAATTCTTTAGCACATAAAAATATCTTACTTCTCATTAGAGATGGGTTCACGATACTCTTGAGTTCATTTATCATCTCTCCATATCTTCTCACTTGATCTTGAGTACTTTCTACCTATAGGAATAATTTAACATCATTAGCTTTGCTTGGAACTCTCTTAGCATAGTTAAATAAACTTTACCATAATCATTTTAATTTGATCAGTAAAAGATAAGTGATGAGAAAGAGGGATAATAAATATGAATTATCTATCAGGGAGCGATTGATGAGGATTTAATTTGCATTTAGGAGTTTAAATTATAAGTCATTTTGGCTAGTTCGCTTGTTTATTCAATAATATTTAAAAATAAATTAACTTTTAGTGAGATGAGTGATTTAAGCCCTCAGCAATAATTTTTCAACCTTATACCTGGTAAAATCAACTCATTTGCGGTTAAAGATTCCAAGAGGGCGAACATCCTAACCAAGGCTAGCTAAGTCAATTTCACGAAATTCCTTATGATGCAAACACACGAAGTTACAAACTCAGTCAAAAACTTAAAATCTAAGAAGGAATAAGGCTTTGTGGAGGTCAGGGTTGGAATTTATAAAAAATATCTGCTCATAGATCTAGACAAATATCTTTTTTTAATTAAAAAATTAAATTATTCACATATTTAAAAAGATCATTTTTCAGTCAAAAGAAATCAGCATTCATAAATTTAAATGACCTATTTTTAGATAAATTGATACCAAGTAAAAGAAATAATTGTTTGAATTAATGTTAAAAATATTATAAATAGTAGATAAAAGCGAAAGGAACTCAAATTGAGAAAAAATTAAATTTTGAGGGTCAAATGTTTATTTATATTTAAATTACGACCTTAATGCGACTAGAGAATTTAAAAATCATAAACATTGAAAATGCCTACTTGAAGATGAACCACTCTGGATTAACATATCCGTAAGAGCGACCTTTATCAGAGAATATCATGTTTTCCTTCTCCCTCTAAAAGATGAAGAAAGTAATAAAGTTTTTTACCTCTGGCAGATTTTTAATTTTTATTTAGCCTTTCCAAACAGTCACAAAAATTAAATAAACTATTCACTAAACTTTAACGCAATAATTTTTTAAAAATAAAGTTTACTCTATTTCAGCATCGGGACTTATTTAAAACAGTTTATTTAAGAACCCCTAAAGTATACAAAATTATAATGATAATAAAATATTTCGAGATTGACCAGAGAGGATAGTTTGAAAAATATCTAAGTTTTTGCTATTTTAATAAAATGTCTTGAAGAATAAATTGGGACAATCAGTAAAATCATATGACCTGGATACTAATTCCTAAAAATTAAATTATCAAGCAAAAATGGATGGCATCGATATAGGCGATATTTTAAAAATTTAGGGTGGCCCAATCCCCACCCAGTGTTAATAAATCCCTCCCTCCTTAAATCGGAAGGATAATATAAAAATGGCAGTTTGCTTTGATAAATTGGAGTGGTTAATATTATGCCCATTAAATTTCATTTTCCGAACTCATCGAAAATATAGATGAGAGAATTTTAAATTATCTATAGTGAAGTATTAATTCTTAATGCAAATAATCATCTGTCAGTGTAGCTTGAAATCGATTTTAGTGAAATCATAGCAACTTATTGAAATAATTTTATATGATGACTTATTTGAAAATTTGGAATTTCATTGTATTACTCAGTATTACTAAACTCATATAATAGCCGAAAAAGAAATTGGATCTGGTGCATTTTCATAAGTATTTAAAGTCTAAAAACTCAATTTTATTTAATTTATTTTATCAAATTAAAAATATAACTTAATTTATTAAATTTATTTCAACCACATTGCAAAGAAAATTCATATTTTTACTTCTAAAAATAATCACAAATTTGTTACAAATAAAGAAAGTAATTAACAATTAATTTTAAAAATATTTGAAACAAACTTCAAATAATGTTTGACGTTTTTTGATTATAAAATTTTGTGAGAGAAGCAAACTTAGACAGCTCAGAGAGGTATCCCTCAGATAATTAAAACGAGAGTGTTGAATCATTCTCATAATTTAGCATTATTTGTTCATTATTTAATTAGCACTTATGCACTAAAACTTATAAAGAAGGAGGGTATGGACCTAGCGGCCCAGAGAATTTAGTTTCTAGAGGAGATTAAAATCCAAAGAAAGCTCACGAAGAAAACTGACCCTAGCAGCTTTGTCCATTTTCATTCAATCTAAGAGGATAAGGAAAACTTATACGTTTTGCAGACTTACATGCGAGGAGGGACGCTTAAGAAGTTTATCAGGAAGAACGGATTCCTCAAATCAAAGGATATCAGACAGATTTCAAAACTTCATTATTAAATTTTAATATCGCATTTATTTCCTATTAAATACTAATGTCACTTAAGACTCTAGAATAACTTAAGATAGTTCATAGAGATATCACTCCAAATAAATATAGGTAAGAATTTAATAGATGATAAAGTCATTGAGTAATTGGAATTAATTTATAAAATATATATTAAACGCTACAATGGCAGAGCGTCCTATTAGTACTCGCATTCTCTAACCTAAACGCTTAAACTCTCAAGATAATTATGGTGCAAAATTTCATCCTTTCACGTGTAAGTATAGAATTTGACCTAAGTAATCCCCAATTATCATAATGCGACATAAATTAAAATAAATAATGAAAAAAAGATGAAAAAAAATGAGAGATAATTAAGCTTAATTCTTTTCTTTGATTTTCTTTTTTTCATTTATTCTAACTCACACTATTATTTAGGTTTCTACTTGCTACTCTCGATTTCAAAACCATTTCTACTTGTCCCTTTAAACTACCTCATTCAAAAATTAAACAGATAAAAACAGCTTCTTCTACTATACTAAGTGCATTCTGAATAAATAGTCTAGAACAAATATATAATACTGTCTCTTGTTTTCCATGTCTTTTAGTTACATTTCTAAAATAATTCTCTAAATAAAAAAATTCTTCAGTATAATTATCAGTTTTTGTTAATATGAAATAACATATTACTAACTGAGAAAGTTCGTAGTGGTTAATAGTTAAACGGCAATGTCTGATTCGCTATAGCTGATTTCGGACTTTCTACTTTTCTTAATAACGAAGAGCTAATTCCCCGGAAATGCGGAACGCCAGGTTATATTGCTCCAGAAGTACTGAGAGGGAAGGAATTCACTCTCAAATCTGACATATTTAGTTTTGGAAGCATAAACTAATTTCATAATAGTTTAAAATTGTGCTTAAAACAAAAGTGGCATTTAAAATTATATTTCTAGCTTCAAGTATCTCTTAAATTTGTGTATAAGAGATGAGTTTACTTTACTAAATGATGACTGGCTAAAATATTTTTGCAGGATAGACTTAAACTGAGGTCCTGCGCAAAAACAGAGATGTAAAGATATAAGACCAGCTCAAAGTAATGCGAGTTTAAATGAGCAAAGCCAAAAATCTCTTAGTTCGTGTTTTGCATCCAGATCCTGAAGTTCGATTCACTCCAAATCAAGCACTGCAAACTGATTTCCTCTGAGAAGAGTAGATCCTCATGAACTTAGCGACTGATGATCGTAGTAGATAGCCCTTGAGTCCACTCATTTTAAAATAGCATAAACCCCTATCTCACTTTTCCATTTATCAAAGTACTAACACCATCGATTATTAGAGTAAATCTAATAATAATCTCGCTAATTTTCAATCTCAGGAGCTGACACTCATCAGTAATTTTATTAATTATATACTAGGGGAAAGTATCATCATAAAATCTTTATGATGTGATCTTTGTAAAGGATAATTTAAAAAATATATATGTTGATATATTTTGTGATAACTATTATATTTAAATGAAGTAATGAGAATAGTTACTTGGAGATGAGGAAAAAATTTGTGATAACAAGCAATTTTGACTCTATTTCTCAATGCGTTTCACCATCGAACAGGGAATAGAATGGTTAGGAGAGAAGGTCAACCGTTGATGTTAGGCGGAGGAGGAAGGCAAGTCAAAAATAGGATCTTACATTCCAAGCTCAAAAGCTCGAACAACGTACTTTATCTAGGAGTCTTAATTTAAATTTTAAGCAATAAGATTTTATAATAAGATAGTATTATAATTAAAAGAACTTATTTAATTAAAATAAAAAGTCCAATAGCTAGCCTCAGATAATGCAACCTGCTTTAATTATAGTATTATCAGTCTTTAATAAGTTTAATGACTTTATTGGAAATAATACCTCTGTGAATTCTAATAAAAAGTCGAAAAGCTATTTATCCCAAAGGTACTATATACACATTGAGAGAGAGCTCTAAACAGAAATTTTTAAACCTTCTGTCTTTAAATATGCAATATTTTTACTCTCAATATAATTTGTGTATGTTTAAAATATTTTAGCTTGAGCGAAACTAGAGTAAACTGCTCTTAAAGTTTTATATTTTTAAGCTAGAAAAAATAGAAGGAAATTAAGAAAAGAACTCTAAATTCTCAGACAACATTATTAAATAAAATTATATCAAGAGAATTTCAACCGAAGATAGAAATCAATCCACACCCAGCAAATCCCCTGCTATAAAGATTAAAACTAATCAAGTTAGTAAACTATCATATCTCTATGAAAAATATATCTTTTTCTTAATGAAATAAAAATAGAGATTGATTTTAATGTTTATATCGTCTATTGTCTATTAATTGATCTCTATAATTAAATTTCCGATACTTTTAAATTAAGAAATAATCTTTATAAATTCGACTAAAACTTTTAGCACCTACAAAAAGATAAGTTGAGAAATCCTTATTTGTTATATTAATATGTTAAATCTATGGTAGATTATAGTGTTGTTATTTACCCTGCCTGAGGTGGCACCCTTGGTATAGAAAGAGATTAATTATTAAGTTTTGGAACACATAGGTTAAAATGGAGTCTACATAGCCACTTTCAATGCCTAGTTTTTTGAAACAGTCTAAAGAAATTTTGAAAATGAAGATGATGAATAAGATTGCACCAGTTACAAGAAAGCAGATTATTTATTTTGCCAGAAAAGGGTGAAGGGGTTAAATAAGAGGAGTCTGTTTTAAACCGACGAGGTAAAACTCAAAAAGTTTTTAATAAGTAGCCTCAGTAAATTATCCCTTTTATTTTAAGTAAACTCTGTAGAAATAGGGTAGCCTCACCAATAAATAATAAATATTACCCTCTATTCAAGAATAAAATGAAACTAATTAAGATTACTAATATAGGTTTAATATATTTTGGTAAATAAATTAAAATAGCTATTAAGTTAAATGTCATTAATTAGTGGTAGTGCAAGTGTATATTTGAAAATTTATTACTTCCAATATATTCAACCTCAATCTAATAAATATATACTTGCAATTTTGTCGAGATCACTCAGTTCATAGTTATAAGTGCCACAAGTTCTATGCTAGCTCATATTTAAATTTAAATATAATTCGAGTGCAATATCTCACTACTGAGAAGTGCTATTGAGATAATTAAAGAAACAACTTATATTAATGATAGCTGCAGATCAAGGGGGTGAATGTTTTATTTCAGCTGTAAACTCCTCATTGATTATTTTTAAATTAATAATTACCGATCTTAATTAAATTATAAGCTATAATAATGTATTGCTTAAATTAAGATACTATGTGTAATTAATTGTTTCCTTAAAATATTTTTTATGAGCAGAATTTGTTAAGTATAATTTGAGAATAGCAATCTCGTATAAAAGGAACTATGCAAAGATGGAGTCCTCGAGAATAATAAAAATTAAAATCAATTATAATAAGAAGAGCCTCTATTAGAAGTAGAGAGTTAGGAATTTCTGAATTCTTTGGCTGAGGAATATCAGTGCGAAGAAATACCAGTTTTCGAAATTATTACATTCTTCGAATCTAAGGAATAGAGATATCATAATCTTAAATTATTTTTTAATTTGAAAAGATAACTAATGAGCAGTATAAATTAGGTCTAGGTAATAAGAAGCATTTAATGAGTGCTTATTTATAAGTATTAATGTTCTAAAGGATTTCTCATTAGAGGAGAGATACAATAGATAAATTTAATTTAGTAAAAATCATAATCCCATCTCTTTGAGTATATTATTAGATCATGTAAAATAAAATAAATTGACAAGTTGAGATTCATAGATAAATTTATTCTTCTGCTAAACCTCTTTTTATAAAAGGATATTATGTTTTAGATTATATCACTAAGTTCTGATTAATTAGAGAGTTGCGAATTTAAAACGTTATATAAATATAATTCAAAATTTATTCAGGATTAAAGTATCTTTATTTCGTAAATGAGGTTTGCGATTTATTAAAGGTTAATTTACTGATTCATCATTGATATCAAGCTTAGTTTGTACTAAATTATTTATTTTGCGATATAAATGCACGTTACTCTAAATCTATTAACTTCAGTATTCAATAAATTATTTATAATTCTGAGGAAAGAGCTTAAATACAAAATTATTAAAATTGCTAAGATTAATAAAATTGATTTATATAAAATTTAATATTTTAGTACATCATCCAACTGCTACCTCTGAGAGTTTATCCTTTTTTATCCTTTTTAATTTAAGTAAATTTTATTATCTATTAATTTCTGAGTAATAATTGAGTTATCTAAGTTATATCCTTAGCTAAGTTTAAATAGAGTGAAGTGGAAGGGTTTAATCTTGAAAATATATTTAATTATTTTTAGTTATAAAAAGCTTTGAACAACACAGAAGACATACCCATAATAGAACTATGCATAAAATATCATTTTAATTTAATGCATATCTCAAACAAGTACTTCGACAGAATCGATATAAAATCTTCCAAATTCTTAAGGATTAGTGACGAAAGGAGGAAGCAAATTATCAAATGAGTTAAGAATTAGCCTTCCTTTATAATATAAATTCAATTTAAAAATTTTTTGATAATGGGATTTACTTGGACAGATAGAAGCGAGAAAAAATAAAAACTGGATTCTGTTTAGTGCTCGCTAGAAAGTGGATCAGTGGCCTCTTTCCTTAAAAATGACTCAATTTTATAAGATCTAGAAAAAGATGAAAGTGGCCTCGTCTGCTCACACAACTGCTTTGTGAAAGTCTATGGAAAGTACCTGATACTCTAAAGTCTCGAAAACCTCGACTATCTAGTAATAAATGTTAAAAACTTCTATCTTAAGGACCAAATAAATAATCCAAGTGAATCTTATTTACTGTAATTTATTTTGATATATAAAGTGAAGAAGATGAGTAAGAAGGGAGGGAATAGTTGCGTGACTATAATAGACTGACGGCCTTTGAACTATATAAATAGTCTCACTAATTTTCCTTGCATATCGAGGAGTCTAATATGCGATATAACCAACAGCTTCTGGGAAGCACCAATCTGAGGATAAAGTTCCTACTTAACTCTGTAATGATAAATGAGGCATTCCAAATTATAAGCAATCAACTGCATTTGTGGTGTATTTAAAAAGCTGACTTTAGAAGATTTGATATTTAGAGGTCTCTGGGTAGTGGCTCACAAGGTGCCGTTCTCAAGGTTAAATAAGTATTCTCTTACAGCGAGAAACTAAATATAAGCATCTAATTTAATAATAAATACGCACTACTATAAAGGATACATGTTTTATTTTTAGTGCACTTAAGATTCTCAGTAAGTTATATTGCATATATTATTAAGTTGGATGAAAATCCAATTACGTCGAGCCATATATACAATGAAATCAAGATATTACGGACAATCAAAGAAAATATAGCCTAAAACGTTGTCCATCTTTATTAAATCTTTGAGGATGAAGAAAACATTTTCAAAAATATAAAGTAAAAAGCATAGATATTTATTTTGACATTTATCTTTTTAGATATTAAATATGAAAGATTTTTTAATCGTGCTCATGTCTCATGTTTGCAGGATGCGAAAGCTGGATAAGCTAATGGAGGTAGTAAAAATTAACAATCCACCAATAAATTTAGTTAACATTGAACTGAGAGGAAGATAATTTCTTTGAATCTGAAGTCTTATTTTAAGGAAATAAAATTCAATGAATTAGTGCTGAAATTATATTTATTAAGACTAAAAAGTGGCTTTTAAATCAGCCATTATAAATTAACTTTTATCTCTTGTTAAGCCTGAAAAAAGGAGGAAATCTCACTAGTAAAGTGGAAGAGTTTGGATCTTACACTGAACCAGAGGCAAAGTAAGTTACTAGATAAGTTTTATAATCGCTAGTACAACTTCACAGGCTCAAAATCTTGCACAAAGACTTAACTCCCCACAATATTTTATACGATTACAAATGTACTAGGGAGGACTTGGAATTCGCAGATGCCAGTCTAATTGATTTTGGCCTCTCCAATAAATTTGACAAGAACAATCTTAAATTATGATATACCGATCTTTAAAGTTATATTTTCAATGAGTCCCTATTTAATAAGTGCGGAACCCCGGGATATATAGCACCCGAAGTTATTAAAGATGGATGCTATTCGGCAAAAAGTGACGTTTTCAGCTTAGGCTGTATTTTATTCCACTTAATAACGGGGAAGCATCTCTTTGACGGCGATGATGTAGAGTTAATTTTAGAAAACAATCTCAGATGTGAAACAGAGGAAAGTTTATCAGCTTTAAACGAGTGTAGCGAATCCTTACTTGACTTTAAATCGTAATTACTATTTAATTTGGTTTGAGAATTAATTTTTGGGACTTACTACGATAAATGGTAACCAAGGATCCCGAATAGCGACCAACTGCAGTTGAAAGTTTAAACCACCCCTGGTTAGCCAAGGCAAGAAAAGCCTAGAATCCCCCACCTAAATGCTATCCTAGCAAAAGTTAATTAGGGATGCTCACAACAAGTGCGTTTTAGAACCAGATTTCAGGAATAACCAAAATTGAGAAAAGATAATTTAATTAGCAATATATTTTGACACTGTTAAAGCAATCACAAGTGAAGCCAATAATATGACTTCAAGATTATATTTTAGTCGCAAAAGAGGTTTATTTTATAGATCTATCAAACAAAATATAATGGAAGAACAAAATGAGCTCGACTAATAAAATATAAATATGTCAGCTGCTCATAGTAAATTTTCTAAACGTCAGCATCCTATATTGAACCTAAATCAGTGTTTTATATTATGTTCGATAACAAAGAATCAGTATAATAGTCATGGCCAAGAGACTATAAATTAGGAATTATTTATTTTAGACTATAACTCAGTCGATGACTTAGGACAGAGCTCCAGTTTACTATAGGTTGAATTTGATTAGTGTATATGAGGGTTGTGAAAAGTAGATCTATAGGGTTGGGAAAAAGTGGAGCGTTAAGTGCCTTATTTAAATAAAATTAATTTTTGAATTTAATCACGAATAGAATCTAAGATGAAAGAGAAGAACTTCATGGTGGCATTTTCGTAGCAGGCTTAAAATTCGATGACATGTAACAACTGACTCAGGATAGCAAAAAGCAAAAGGTAAAGTCAGAGGGAGAAGAAACAAAAATTTTGAGCGACGGATTTAAGAACTTGTTGATAAGCCAAACTACAAACCAATCCTTCAATTCAGAAGTGAATCCTCTCTAATCAAGGAACACAGAAACCGTCAAGATGAAGGCTGATGACTACTACTTGATACATCGCTGAGAGACTGTAACTTGGATTGACATGTTCTACCATTTATATTAAAAAGCTATATATCTAATTGCGTAAATATATTAAAAGTCAAATCTCCACTTTCTTCCTCATCATAGATCAACTTTTCACAACACTTCTTTTCACTAATCATATTCAACCTATAATGTCTGGAAGCTAGTGAAAGCAAAATGAGAAGTGATAATAAGTACTATTTTCAAAATTCTCTATAAGGGCTCAAAGCTTCATAACCTACTCCCTCAAAGTCTCAAATACATCACACTCACAAGAACACAGACTGGAGAAATTAACTTTATACTTTTTTATACTGCTTTGAAGAGGAAAAATATAGAAAATTATCAGAGGAATAGAACTCATAGTTCAAGCTAAAATATTCACAAAAGCTAGGTCTTTAAATTAAATATTGTTTTACTTAACCCACCTTTGCACAAATAATCTTCATACATGCCCTCACGGCGCGTCTTTAATTGCATTTAAGAAGGAGCAAATGAAGATAGCTCTATTATTAACCTATAAGATTCAGAGATCTCTTTAGAGAATCTTATTTTAACTTCTTTTTTTAAATCCTTCAAATCAAGATAAAACTTATGAAAATAAATACTTATAAGCCGAATAATTAAAACAAAGAAACTTCACGAATGCAGACATAAGGTGCTTAGGTGAAAAATCATAAACAAAGTTGAATAAGCATGGAGAGGTTGAAGCCGAGATTACATAAAAACTTATACAATATGATTTCTTTCTTTTAATATAAGTATTTTTATTTTCAACCAGCTGATTATCACTTAATTTTAGAGTGAAAGAGTATGAAGAATTAAAGTGCATTCAAGGCATAACAATATTCATTTTTATTAAGACTTCACCTATTTAAGGTTTATTTCATTAAGCCAAAATAATGATAATAGGTCATTGTTTCTATTAAAGGTTTCGCTCAGGAAATTTTATAAAGTGGTTCAGCATTTGCTCTGTAATAAAGTTTGAATAATTAGGCCAAGTCTTTATTTAAATACAAATCTCAGCTTTCTAAGTTTAACAGGTCAGCTTCATCAATTTTTTGCCATATGATTAAATTTAAGAAACTAACTATGATAAGGCTTACTTGATCATGTGCCGTAAATAAATAATTGACTTTCTTCTCTTGATAACTTTCATCTAAGATGAAAACTTTTTAAACGCTTCATTTGAAACCTGAGAAAGCAGTTTATTTTTTAATTCTTTTAAAATCAAGAGATCACTAACTGAATGTAAAATTTCTGTCACCCCTTGACTTAAGAAAGTCTATTACCAATAATTGCAGAGACTTCTCTTTTCATTTCAACTTTATTCTATTTAATTTAAATAATAGTGTGAAATAAAATAAATAAAATTTGCATTTTTAAAATAGTAATCAAATGGCAGATATAAACAAACCTCAACCATATCGCTTATTTTGATTAAGTGGATCTAAATTAATTAAGGACTAGTTAGCTATCAATTTTAATTTACTAAGAAAGAATTTCAGAAAATATATTTCTTTAATAGCTTACTTTTGCATAAATTAATAATTTACGTGAAAAATGCTAGCTAATCTTTTCTTATTAACATTTCTTATTTATTTAAATGGAGTGTCTTTTTTTATTTAAAGTTTATAATAAATATTATTTTGTTGGTTGACTGGAAATTTCTGAAAAATTAAATTACTAATGAAATAAAATAATTCAGCTAAATATTTATTCCAAAGGATTGATATCACAGAATGGTAAGTGTTTTAAATTATTTATAATTGAATAAAAATATACTTATAATGTTCAAATAAGTCTTAAATTAATGAAAATAAACTTTGGATTTTGTTGTCTAGATTTCTATTTATTGATATATATGATTGGCAACCTTATTTAATTAAATTAAAATAGGATATTTAAGTGTGTAAAAATAAAATATATTTTGACATGTTTTTGGCTATATTAAATTGAGTTTAATTGACAATCGTAATAAATCCATTTATTTATCCTTAATTAAATGAGTGCTGCTATCGCAGAATATTATAGTTTACACATCGCTAAATATTTCACAATTTAACAGGCCCAATTGATCTCAGCAATAATTTAATTCACAATACTTACAACCTATGACCACTACGACTTGGTTTAGATTATACATTAAATACAGACTTTTTGTTATAGATTTTTCGATGGCGGAGAAAACGAAGACTCAAAATTTGTTTAAATAACCAAAACTAAAAGAGATAAGCTCATTACCCAAAAACAGGGACTTCAAAGTAAATCTATCATAAATTCATCTCTTTATTTAATTAAGCATCTGTGTTGAATTCTCGTGGCTGAAAAGACAAAGAGAGCAATAATTAAATTAAAGTGAAATTCAAAATAAAAAAGAAAATTGCCACCATTTTGATTAAATCTGCTCGCAAACTTGCAATCTATACTCTCTCAGAAAATATCTAATACTAGAAAGTATAGAAAATGGAGACATACTTGTCATTATTACACTTTTAAATTTTTGGATTTCAATTTAAAAGTTTAGCAAATATAGTACTTACATTAGATAAATATAAGCATTTATTTCCTTTCCTAATATTTTGGAAGTATTCTATATTTGAATTTTAATGATTTATCCAGTTAATAACTGTGAAAACATGTACGTTGAAAGTCCTTTGCTTAGCGACGAGTTAGAAAATGATGTATCTAGCTTGGAAGGCCTTCTATAAGGAGGAAATTTATAGATATTCTCATTATAAAAGAGCTTCAATAAGCTTTTCTTTACGAAGTAACTGAAGCAAGCTGCCGTTCACCTTCCGCTAGGTCCATCCTCCCCTCACCCCTTGTAGTTTATTAACAGTTTGAAGACACAAAAGAAATTCACAGCTCTTCTCGCCAACCTCCAAATTTAAAATGTATTCTAAAAATTTCTTATCTTATTTATCTAATAAATCTACTGCATCTAAGAGTTTAGGATATCAAGATTTGAGATAAAGAAGAAGATCGGCAAGGGATCCCAAGGCAGGTTTTTAAAGTTAAGACCTAATTATAAGAGATTTTTGAATCATCTTCAGATGAGGGTGAGCGCACTAATAACAATTATGCGATAAAAATTATTATTCTGATATCACAAATAAATTATCTCATTCTCTCTTATATATTTGGGCAATAAAAAATCTGAAAATGAGACAGCTGACTTAAGTCAGATTATTCATAATGAAATTAAGGTTTTGCGAAAGTTGAGACGACTCCGGGTCAAGAACGTTGGTGGGTTACGTTCAGTCATGGAAGACTATGAAAATATTTATATTCTCTAGGACTATAAATAAGGAGGAGACTTAAAATCCAAGGTCAAATAGTAAAACTTCTATTTAATAGAATTTGCATTTAAATAGCAAAAGTGCTTAGAGGAGAATCAGATAAAGTCAATCCTGAGGTAAATATTAAGCACAGTAGGTAAGCTACATTCTCACAGAATACTTCACAGGGACCTGACTCCTCAAAACGTGATGTTTGACCATAAAAGTTATTCTTTGGACGAAGAGGACTCTTTGAAGGTGAGCTTAGTTGATTTCGGTTTGGCACTTAAGCTTCAAGCGCATACCTAATGATTAAACCGATGTGGAACTCCAGGCTTTAATTTTTGTTGAGATTATTTTTTCCTTATCTAGGTTATATAGCACCAGAGGTACTAAATTTCTGTGAGTACTCGGAGAAAGCCGATATCTCAATTTTATATTGTGAATGTTGGATATCTTTAGTATAGGATGCATACTTTACTATTTGATAGCTGGCGAGCATTTATTTGCTGGACACTAATCAGAGGAAATTCTGAAAGCTAATGCGCGCTGCAACACCGGCGACTCTCTGCTCCAAATTTAAGATAAACCCAAATAAATGGTCAACATGTTTCACAAAAATAGGTTATTCATTCTATATTAAATGTTGTTGAGTATGATTCACCCTGATGCCAGGAAAAGGCCCTCCGCGTAATAGGCGTTGGAGGGAGAGTGGTTCAATCAAAAATCAAGAAAAATATTCCAATTAAAAAATTAAATCCCTCATAGCTCTAATCAATAATTCCATCAGTTATAGTCAAAATCAATTTTAATTTATTTCTTTAAAAGTCTCACGGAAAAAAGAATATCTTTTTATTTAGGAATAGTTTCAACAGATATAAACAACATTTCTTAAGTGAAAAAATTAGAGAGCAGCTAAAAGAATATTTCATTTCAAAAACATGAAGTAGTGAGAGATAACCTGCTTAAAATTTTAGATTGATGCAATGATTTTCTACTTAATTTAGTACAAAGACTTTTAATAGGGCCAAGATGAGCTTAGCGCTAAAGCAACAAAGCATGATAGAGGACAGTCCTGCTGATAATAAAAGCTTTCTTATTTTCAATTTTATCTTCTCTAATCTAAAAAGCGAAGGCTCTCTCTCTGAAAATGTAAATGACTAAAATTAGCTGAGGAAAGTTGAAGTGGATGGGTAGGGTAATTTAGATTCTAAATCCCTAGGTGAAGGAGCAATAGGCTAGCTTTAAAGAAGGGTACTAGCTGACAAAATTAAGTTACCCCACCAGGAGTAAGAAAAGCTTTATTTTTCAGCAATTCGATAGAATTCCTCATTTTCAAACGCGAATATTTTAAAATAATAATAACCCTACAGCCTTTAACAAATATATAAACGGTTTAGGATGTATTATTATATGAGTGAACAAAACTAGAAAAATGTGAGTAACTGGAAAAATTAAGATCCATCTTACTTGGACCTTTCTGACCTCTCATTATCGCACAGCTACAAATAAAAGCAAGGCGTCAATGAAAATCCTAAAATCTGGCTCAACCTTCCCATTCATATACATTATAAGTGAATCTATTTTTTATTCTCGAGGAAGATTCAGAGATTTCATCTCTTTAAAAAAAACCTCTGAATAAAAATCCTTTTATTTGCTATATAAATAATCTATATTATGAAATATTTTTTGCAAAAAATTGTTTATAAATTTATCTCTTTAGGTTGGATAAGTTGGAGCTCGAAATATGGCAGGGTGGTAAATAGGTAGAGGGATAGGTTCATAGGAAGTGCCTGATTTATAAAAGGATAGGCGACTGAGCCTCTCACCTGACAAACAGGATCACTAAATAAGCTAAGATGTGCATTTATACATTCAAGAACTGGACAGCAAGTATACATCATTACCATTTTAATTTACAAATAATTTCTATTTCATTATATTTTGAGAATAATCTCAAGGCGGAGAAGGTTATAAATGTCATTAAAACCAGAGAGAGTGGTTTCAAAACATACAGATTCCTCCGAGTCAAGTTCCGTTTAAAATTAAATCAACCACAGCAGCCCAAATCAATTCAAAAAAACTCACACTTGCTGTTTTCCAAAGACCAAGACGTAAAAAAGTCATTACAAAATTAAATAGATGAAAAGAATAATTATTATCAATTTTATTGTCATTCTTTTCTAGACTATTTTATTATAGAACAATCTTATTCATAGTTAAAATAGTTTGGAATACCAAAGTCACAAAAAATTTAAATCCTTTAAATATTTTATTTATATATAAGTTCAATTAGTGAGGGATATGACTTCTCACAAAAGATCAAATATTAATTTATGACTTAAAATAATAGGCCGGTCAAGAAAAGAATATTTTAATGATTAAGACACTTCTTTATAACTAATCAATATGCTCGCCTTAATTTGCAAATAGCCCTTGATTTATTTAATTGAGAGCTCTTCCAGAACTTACTCAACCTACTTAGTAGGATAAGTTTATGTATATATGGTGGTGTGACGATATATAAATAGATATTTCAAAATCAATTTTAAATTAGCTTGAAATTTATAAATCCAAGGAGAGATATTTACAACAATTAGTAAATCAAAGATTTATCAATTTCGTAGAAGACGTTTAATTTTTCTGAGGGGATATCTAAGTAGATTTGACTTGCTTCATTGTAGTGTAAAATTCTTCATAGAGCTTCTAAATATCCCTATTGTTGTTGAGATCATGTGCCTCAATGACTTTTCTAAGTTGCTCCTCAGTAAGACCATAGTAAAGATAGAATAGATCGTTCTACAAGCCATCAATCACATCTTAGAGCTCTTCAGCGTTTGCTTCTCGCACAAAAATCTGAATTTCTTTATACTCTTGGAGGATAATCTTCATTTCTCTAAGCACATAAGTCAAACATTTTAGAGTTTCGGCTTTTGTAAACCTCTTAGGGATCAGCATCCTTTCAGGCTTTATATCCTCAATCAACTCTTCCACTCTTGAGATATCAGTTGTTGTTCTTTGAAGATGAGCATTTAGCAATTGATAATTAAAAGCATTCAAAATAAAAATTGGTACAAGGAGTCGGGGCTGACTAACAGCTGCTCACAAACTATTTCAAACACATCTTGGAAAATAAGCACTCCATCCTTGACATCTTACAGCTTCTGGATTATGTAGAGTCCAATCTGTTTACTTTTGAGCAATTGCACTCTGTTTTGTAGAATCTCCGCCTTGAATGCTCTCCTGTGAACTTTATAGTATTGCATGAGTGTGTCTATAAGCCTTTTCAAAAGCTGTGGGTTGACTCTTCGAATGTCTGTTACCAAAGGCTTCTAGATATCTATCAGCTCCTTATGCGCCAGCTCTTGTAGCTTTTTAAAAGAGGCATATTAGCGTCTATGCTGGTGCTCAATCATGCTAGAACTCACATCACCGTTTTCTAAGAACTCTAGAAACGACTGATTTTGAATGGTGTACTTGTCCTCTACGATTAGGTACTTCTAAACATTTGCTTAGTCTTCCTCCTCCTTCCCCCAAGCAGATAAGCGATCAAACTGGACCCACCAATTACAGCCAGAGCCACTATCAATCCCATTTTTAAATACCTTCGCAATTTATTCATCTCACAGAGACGAAGAGATTTGTTTATTCTCAAAATATATGCCATAAGATAAGAGTATTTAAACAAAGATAGATAATAGTAGGGAGGCTTTAATACGAATCTGGCAAAGTCTGTAGTGGGTCAAATAAGCTAAATAAAATAGTGAGAATCAAATCAATAATTAACATAGAAAAGTAAAGAACAAAGCCTAATATTCCAAAAAATTATCAAAGATAGATTAAATATAGAGATAAATAGTATATGAGCAATAATATTCTTTAATCCAAAATAAGATGTCTCAAAGAAGAGATGAAGATAACGAGCCTTTGATAGCCATGGAATACGAAGGCCATGGCTCTGCAACCAAAGGAGAAAACTACATTATACAGCATTAAACCGTCATTTCTAATCTAGATCAGTCCTCCACTGATAATAGGTACAATATATCAACATTATAAGCTTTAGCAATATGGTCATGAGTCCAAGAACCTAGCAGGACTATCAAATTTCTAAAGCAAAATTTGTTCTGCTCATTTAATTTTTACTATAAAGACCTCAAGTACTATTCTGCAAATAAAGCTGGAATCCCGCATCTAAACCCTCAAGAAATAGCTGATATTCCTAAAACTGAAATAGATGCAGATCTCTTAATGGTTAAAGTCGACAATTTAAAGTCAAGGACTATCTCTTTTTAAATTTGGAATATTTTATTGACTTCTTCCCTTGCTCCCAGTAAGATAGCTAATACTTAAGACATCTGACTTAAGGCGAAGAAAAGAATGAGAAAAAGCAAGGTTCCTTCACAACTATATTTTCAGTTTGGAACTCCATGGTAGGTACTGGTCTGCTGACCATACCTTGGGCATTTGGTCAGTCCGGTTTTATTCTGGGTCTCAGTAAGAATTTCTAATTGATCTTATTACTCTGCTTTAGTCATCACTTTCATTCAGTTCGCTGTATCCTACTACACTTGCTACCTTGTTTTAAAAGTAGCTGGAGATGATGACGATTACAGTGACACATTGAAAAAATACTTCGGAAAGTAACTACCTATTGATACTTATTAAATGAGTTCATTATAGAAAGGGGTGGGTAATTGGTATGATAACATTCATTGGAAACCTTTTCATCCCCATCATCTTGTACTTTTAACTGCTCGCCCAGAATCTGTACCCTGTCTTATTGGCAATAGGAGGATCTGATAGAACTATTGATACTGGCATCGATTTCAAGGAATTCTCATATTCTTATACTTGCATCATCATTTTTGTTAAAACAAAATAGGATATCTTCAATTGGTAAAATAGAGAGGGAAACTTTCATGATCAAGTCTTTGAGATTTTAGAGAGATTTTGCTTGCCTTATGAGAAAGTGACAAATAAAACCCGAATCTGGAGGTATATCATCTCCAGTTACCATAATAAGTTTAATTCGAGTAGTTTTAATGGAGTCCACCTCAAGTAAATAATTTTAATTTTGAAAAATTGATTTCCAATTTTTTATTCCACAATTATTCAAACAATTAGATTAAATAATTTTTGTGATTCTTTTGGGAATTACAGCAATACGTAATCTGGCTTTCTTTGTAAAAATAGCAACCTTAGGCGTGTTGTTCGTAATCATGATTATCATTTTCATCTTCGGCATGGGAATTTATGGTTTCACAAACACCGAATACGTATATAGTGATGAAGATAAGCTTCTTCATCCCACTGCCAGTCTTATCGTTCTTTTCAATGGAGCGTTTGGCCCACTTATGGGAATCTTAGGAGGAGGCTACTACCTACATAATATTTCCATTCCTATCGTCAAGAATGCCAAGAACCCAGAAAAGAACCAGAGAGACGTTTTCATCGGATACTTCATGGTTTTCATTTCCTATGCAGTATGTGGTCTCTTCGGCTACTATGGTTTCTCTGGCTCAGCATTTGATGGTTAAGAGATTAAGCAGATATGCTTGCTCATGTTCAGCTCAAAGAACATCCTAGCTATCATCATTAGATTCTGTGTCTTCTGTTAACTGCTTGCCTCTATGAGTTTGATCTTTGCAGTCCAAAGGCAACTTCTCTTCACCGTGATATTCGGAAGCAACAAGCCTCGCTCAGTTAGAACCACCTGGTTGACTAACTTCCTTATTCTCTTGCCAACCTTCATTCTTGCAGTCTTCTATCCTCAAGTAGGAAAATTAGCAGGTTACCTTGGGAGTATAGGAGGTTTAGGTTGTATATACGTACTACCTACTGTTACCTATTTGAAGGCTCAGTATTTGGAAATTTACTATCCCGTATTAGCAGAAGCCCTCAAGACGAATAAGTACGAGCTAACTTAGAACAAAGTAACTATGAGCCCTTAGATCACAGTCGACGACAAACTTCTAAGAGAAAAGCTAAAGCAGCGAAAAGAGGAAGGAAGAGAAAAGTAAAGCGAGAATATGGAGAAGAGGAAAAAGAGATTCATAATTGACATAATCGTGTGCACAATAATCATCGGAATTGGATTGTTTGGAGTCATTGCTCAATACATCTGATCCAATAAGTTAACTAAGTAATCTATGGTAACTATAGCAAGAGTCATAGATGATCTATCCAAATAATATTCCAGTCTATTTATTCATCATAATCAAAGCTAAATTATATCCTCAAGATGCAAAGTAAAGTAGCATAATTAGAATAAAATGGAAAACTATTATTATCTTAAAAAATTAGAGGAAGAGAAAGAGGAGTAGGAAGAAGAAATTAGTCCGAAGTAGCTTTTGACTCTTTGGCAAAATGTAAATGAAGGATTTAGCAGCAGACCTGGGGAAATAGGGGAATACCATCTTGCTCTTGACTTCATCTTCAACTATTTAAAACTCTCTCCTGAATATTTTGACCACAAATATGACCAGTACTTTTTCACAAATAACTGCCATGTGGAAATAAAAGGCAACTCAAGAGACAAACTTCATGATCATAAATTCTTAAGGCCAAGTAAATGCGCTAAATTTACTTTGAAAAGTGCTGTAGATAGTGAATTGATTCATGACTATGGAGATTATATGTACACTTTTCATGGCACCAAAGCAAGATTTGTTGAGAGCATCATCCTTAATGGATTGAAGCGGCCAGGCACAAGATTAAAGAATGGATTGAAGGTGAAGAGCTTTAATTTACCAGAGTAGGATACCTACTAGCAAGAAAACCTAGTCGAAATGGGTAAAGCTAAACTCGATCATATGGAGGAGCTAATAAACTAGTTAGGCTGCAGCTCGGTCATTAAAAATGCCATGCTCAGGAAAAGTCATAAACAAATGTTTATCTTCCTATATTAAAATTAAACAGCAAGAACTAATTGAGGAAATAGGGGATAGGGCTCATGCTGGAATTTACACAACTCTACTACCAAGCTATGCCTCACTATATTCAGAAACTGTGAGCTATAAAGGCTTTTACTTTTAATGCATGTTTCAAACAAGAATTGATCCTGAATTTTCTGTGCCAAAGCCTATTCATGGCATCGCAACCAATACTAATACTTTCATTTGGAATTTTTAATACGATGATGGGAAGAGATGATTTGTATAGACTATACTAAGGACCGTTCGAGCCTAAAGATACCATATATTTCACAGAAGATGATACCAAACATATTATTATCAGCTTCTTAAGTTTTATCAAAGTGAAAGTTCAAGCCTTGCTTGTTAGAGTCTTGGTAAATGACCCATGGTGGGAAGAAGGAGAGTAAAAGCAGTGGCTAAATTTTCTATAAGAATTAGATAAATAAGAATATTTAGACAGCATACTAAAGTCTTAATCATGAATTTAATTGACTTGTAAAAATTAAAAAAATGACTCTACCTTTTTAAAAAGTCATGAAATTGAAATCAAAAGCAAACCTAAATTCTCATTTATAAATAGAGTAATCAAAAATATCTGCTCTTCCTGATATTTGACATTCCCAACTCTATTGTTTCATCAGCATTTTCATCTTCTGCTTCTGGGAAGTTTACATTTCCATATCCCTATGTAGGTCTGAAATTTAAGTTCTCATCAGCAGTTTTTAAATGATTGCGTTCTTTGAAGTTAGATTATTCTCCAACTACATTAGATTCTTTTGATCCCATACTGAGTTATAATATAATTGAATTAAACAAAACTGTAAATTGAGTTTAGTAATTGGATCAACTATCTTATTCAGAATAGTCCTCGATGTCTTAATTGTTGGAGCATCTTATGCCACTCTACTTCTGTTGCTACTCTCTAGCTTTGAGTCTTTGATACTTAAGTTGAGATTATTGCCTTCTTTGGACTATTTTACGAGCTCTTATAATACTTCTAATTCATCTATTCTCATTATTTTTAATTAAAAGATAAAATTATTTGCAAGGGGAATCAAATTCTCTTGACTGATTTTCATCGATGGCTGCTTTGTTCTTGGATAATTTTCATTCTTTTCTAAGACTATGCTGGTAGGATTCTCAGTGTTAGTTTCTGAGTTTGAAATGACTGCGGATCCTGTGCTACCTACTAACAGTAGTCTGTTCAAGTTATTTCCCTTCCCTCCTGATTTAAATTAACTAGCTCCTGTCGCATTTTTGTTATGGCTGCCTATTTATGCAACTTACTTCTCGATATTGTGAGCTAGATTATTTAAACTTCAGAGATATTCTCTTAACTTTTACTTTTAATTTAGATGAGTGGATTAATTCTTGATTAGATTGGGAGACACAATCTAAGGCCTAAAGCTAGATCTCTAACTATTCAGGAATCTAGTTTCAGCCGCTTGCTCACTCTACTAATTTAGATAAAACATAAAGTATAAATTTTAGAAGAGGGTGTAGTTAGGCATGACATCGCTACTTCCGTTTTATTCTTGAGTTCTTTATTGTAACACACTTTAGTTCACACTAATCTTTAAACAATTTATAAAAATTTTAATTTATATTTCAAGTAACCATTTCTAATTAGAAAATTAAAAACTAATAAGATAGCATCTTAAAACAATGAGGCTTATATATTTTAATTTAAATCCATTTTAATTTTTTAAAAATGATTTTGGTATAATCTAACTTTGTCTCTTCATATAGTTTTGTAGGTTTGACTAATTTAAAATATCTTGAAGTGACTTTTCCACTCCTGGAGAGGGAGAGGTCATTACTGCAGTTATCTAATGCTTATAAATTTTAATCTTGGATTATTAAATACTTTTTAAAAATACTTATTATCGTTTCTGTTGTTGAAATTTCTGATGACATTTGAAAAAGTCTTGCTATTGATTTAAGGGCTCGTTGCATCTATGGATGTATCCAGTTGAACAATTTTGAAATCATAAAATATCATGCGCCTCTAAATATCTTAATATCTATTCATTTAGATTAGGCTTGTTAATGGACATTTATTTGGCAAAATTGATCCTTGAGGATTCTTTGAGCAAGGACTCATCCCCTGTCTGGAAGATATAGTTTGATGGGGAATCTGCTCTTGAACTATCATTATGCTTCTGCTTCTTAGCAGCGCCAATCTAAATATCAATCATCTGCTTCTTTATAGCGTTGCTTTAGTCCATCTCCTTATCTTGACTCTGCTTTGGGAAAATGTGAGAGTAAGACTCTTTAGAACCCAACTCAAATCCAATTATAAGAAGTAAATAGTGAAATATTAAACCCATCTGCACTATAGAAATCTTCTTTCCAGGAAGCTTGGTTTTTCTCTCTTTGGGTTGCTTGTCAATATTTATGAATGGTTCTTCTTACTTTGGTCTGTTAGACTACTAACTTGCCTTCCTAACTTTAAAGTGTTGTTACGAGTTCAAGTTTA
Source organism: Tetmemena sp. SeJ-2015 (assembly GCA_027382625.1). Classification (NCBI taxonomy): domain Eukaryota; phylum Ciliophora; class Spirotrichea; order Sporadotrichida; family Oxytrichidae; genus Tetmemena; species Tetmemena sp. SeJ-2015. The sequence continues at coordinate 75,516 of JAJKFJ010020788.1, forward strand.
AAATGTTTGCAGCCCTGCTCTAGTTTTGAGAATTAAGCCTAAAATTGCCCAACTAAAATTCACCTTAAGAGGTTTTCACTCCTAAGTCTGCATTCAATTGAGAATCACGCCTTCTCTGAAGATGGAAAGTCTTTGATAGTGCCTAATAGTTAGAATTCCTGCTCGGACTTGGCTAAGATGAGTTTTGTTAATCTGAGTTTATATGAGTTGGGTTCTTAGCTTTGTAATTTATCTCGTTTTTTATTGCAGTTTAGTTAAGTTTTGCTTTCGCTAAAGTCTCTTGGGATGCAAGGTTTAGATTACGATTACCAACTTTTTTATAGAAGCTTTTTAGCAGCTTTGATTATTAGGAGCTAAATATAGAGAGAAATATATGAAAAAGTGTTTTAGTTAGCTCATTTATTCCTTTTAAACTTGGAGCTATGACTGACTTTAAGCATCTTCCTCATCGTCAATGTTTTCCTGTTTATAGGCTATATTAGCTACTTTTGATCTTATCTACTGGAGCTTTAACCTAAAAAGTTGAATGTTACTTATATAAATATTTGTAAATAATCATCATAAGAGTTACTATGAGTTGCTCTAAAGGATTAGTTTTGCTTGAATATACTTCCTACAGGGGAAACTGCATGAGACTTAACAAAAGACTCTGGCTGTATTTCATTCCTTATCAGCAGCTTTAAATCTTCTCTCTTCTCCACTCTTTCGCTCGAGTGCCTTTAAGCTTCACTCTTTCTATTTTGTGCTTCATCTTTATGAGTATTAGCTTTAGAGATGTTCTTCGCATTTACTTTCTATTTCTAATTTTGAATAGAGGATATCCCCTGAGTATACATTTCCTTGTTAAGGTAGAAATTGTCACTGGTCTCAATGAATATCTTTCTCTCCTTAGTTTATTAGAGAAGATTGAAGACCTTTTTAATTGGCTGCTAACTTTTTAAATCAGAGTTTACTATCTTGACATCTATCAATGAAGGAGACTGATTCCTTACTGAGTCATATTTGAAAACTTCCTTCATCTGGCTAAACTCTGAGTGCTAATCCATTTTAAAATTGGTTAGTTAGGATCTTATGGAGTTGAGTTCATCTATTTTATCTTCCAAAGCATTCGGAGTAATAATCATAATGGCATTAGTTTCTTCATTTTAGTTTCCTTGGAGTTTGTCACTCATTTAGGATTTAAATATACATATTTAAGGATTATGCAAATCTCTGCTTCTAGAATTTAGTTCATAAAATAAAGTCTATCTTTTTATAAGTTCGAGCTAAATCTTCTCTTTAGATTTTCTATCTTGTCTACAAAGGGTTTGCAGAATAAATCATTCGGTTTTAGCTTTGGATGATCTATGACGATCTTTCATTCATGGTTACGGGAAAATCCTAGACCTTGCTAGTCGGGCTTTAATAAAATAAGCTTAAGGGTTGGGAAAATTATTTGCTCTGATTATCCTGATGTTGACCTCTTTACTCTAATTATTGAAACTTACTATATTTGATCTATTGATTACTGCTCTCTTACATATTTTTCATGTCTCGAATTATATCCTCTGCTTTATAGAAGGACTTTTTTGGAGAAGTTAAAAAGTTTTTCAAAAGGGATTCTTTAACTTTGAAGTCCATATTATCCAGACTAGCTCTCACTTTTGAGAAGGAATAGAAAGATATAGATTTATAACATTTATAAAAAGAATCCTGGACTTGAGTTTTTTAAGTAGTTGGATTACCTGGAGTCCTTGGCATATTAGGATTTTAGTTCTAGCTTAAATCATTGTTTGAACCACTTTCTTTTTTCAGCTCGAAGCTATTCATGTTGGACACTTTCTGAGATAAAAACCTTTATCTCTGGCTGTTTCTCTGATTTTTGAGTTAATGATACGCGATCAACTACTGAGCATGTGTTGAATTAGTCTCCACTTTAATGAGCTTTATCTTCTGTGCTTTGATTAATTGTGTACTGTTTTTTGACACTCTTGAAGTGGTCTACTCTGAAAGTCTTTTTTTCATGAAATTCAATTAGTTTGTGATAAGGTTGCTTCCAACTTTCCCACTATAAACTACCTTTTAAAGGTTGTTGCTCAGCATTTTCATTCTCTAAGTTGCAAAAGAAAACTCAAAATTTGGTTGGCCTTAAGATTCTGCTTTGCCAGAGCCAAAAGAGAGGTGCTTGAATTCATTTAAGAGATTGCTATTATGGTTTAGATTATTCTAATAAGCCCCTGATTAAAAAAATATCATAAAGTGTTTGCAATAAATGATTGAGTTTGACTATTATTTATGGAAAATTTTGAAGGTGCACCACCACTTGACATCTTTCGATCTCTTAGAAATCTCATAGTATTTTCATGTATCATTTTTGTTTTGAAGGAAATTGAGAGTAGATATGTTATTAAACAATGGATTAGATTATCTCAATTCATCCGATATGGGAGAGTTAAGTATACCCATAACTTATAATAAATTCCAATTTTAAACTGCAGTTTCTTGAAGCTCTGAACTGCCCTTACTCTTGCTATGGTTATGGCGAGTCCTATAGAACAAGCTATGAATGTAAGCATCGTTAATATGGTCACTATCGCCTAATTTACCTCCTTGTTTTAAGTTTCCAATAAGATCAGTTTCTTCTTAATCTTGAGCCTGAATCGCATCTTGATAATTCAACGGTGATTACTTTGTCTCGATGTGACTAATGTTTAAAGTATCCTCAGTTATATCTCGGAAGCCCTAATTCTCTTCAAAGGCAGATTTATCTTTATCAGATACAACTCTTTACTTTTAGTTAGAATCTATATGCTCTTCTTTTTCAGAGATCTCAAATGTGTTCTATCCCTCTTCTGACAATAACTAATAGGACTATTCTCAACCCTCAAATAGTTCTATGGTTACAATATTTATTGTTGTTGTTATTGTGTATTTTAGTAATTTTTTCTTGAAGATTTTAGGGCAGGCTCTAATTTGAGTTATCTCGGCTGCAAGTAAAAGTAAGGATTTGTCTTATTAAACTAATTAAATATCTCTACAACTATAATGTGAAATCTTCTTCTTCTTAGAGTTATGCCTTGAGGATTTTTAATTTTAGGTTGGAGATTTGAGCTAATCTTGGTTTCTCTTTTATTGTAAATCATCGTCATCATCCGAGTGACTGTGAAGAGCAAACATTTGGTTGGAATGAGATCCCTCCCCACCCCCATCATACATGTCTTGATCTGAATCTCTTTTATTCTTAAACTAGCTTAAAACAATGAATTAAGCATCATTTTATTTAATTTAGCTTGCGTTATGCGTCTTTTGTTAGGCATTTTCCCTTTCTGTACTATTAACGTTCTAACTGTATCGATTCTAGCCGTGTAACAGCGACAAATCCCTTGGGGAAGAAGTTTGCATTGACTAGTCATTTTTATTAGTTTAAATAGTGTATTCTTCTCTGCTCCCTAGCATTCCCCTCCTAGATAAATAATGCACACATACTTTTATATTCATGTATTTTATATTAGATGCTTGAATCATAACTGAGTTTGTGAGGATCTTCTTATACGCAAAGTTCTTGCCTTGTGCGTTTATCTTGCTCTAACTTTTTTCAGTTAGTTTAGACTGCGCTCTCTTACTCATTATTATTTAATCTTTTAATTTATCTTTGAGCGGAGGAGGATAAGCTGCTGCTATTGTTAATCTCATTTAAGCTATATATTTGAAGAGGATAAAAGAATTATAATAGCTTTTCTCTTTATTGAGGTTAACAAATCAGCATATACATAAATATTTGTGAGAATAGAAAGTTTATAGAAAAGATATTCTTAAATAACATTTGACAGTAGCCATTTGTATTCAGTAGTAAGCTGCTGCAGCCCCTCCAGCTGCTGCTACCCCCGGACCAACAAGTCCTCCTCCAGTAATGGTTGCTAAGAACTTATTGAAGTCCATGTTGTAATTAGGGTTTAGATTGTCTACTACAAGCATGGTCCTTAGGGTGGCTTCGCTCTCTGGATCGCCTTCAACGAGCACCTTAATTTCAACGTAGGGTTGTCTTTGATACCTGAATTGAGTCACTAAACTATACAGAGAGTTCAGATATGGTTAGGTCTCGTAGCCTGCAAAGATCAATCATTCAAAACTAAATATAGATTTCGTCCTCTGAGATATTACGATCTATGTGATTTACGTCCTCAACCTTGAAAATTGCAGAGATGAAGAAGGGATCGCACATGCGACCCACATATAGATAGATAGCGAAGCCGTTGAAGCAAAGGTACAGATTCTCAGTACTAATGGAAGCTCTATCTAAATTTTCGAGGGCAGGGAATGCTTCGGTCAAGTTTTAATCTGCGATGTTTACTATCTGAGGGTTGAAAAGTGGAAGTGTCTCCTCTGGACTTATAATTTTTACCTAGCAATATTAAATTGGACTCATGTGATTGACTGAGAAGCGCAAATAATTGAGATAGTCAAGAAAATCGTTTGCTAGTATTTGTCTTGAGGGACACATGAATGGAGACTTAATAAATGAATAATAAAGAGAATAGACTTTAGGAGTCCCAAGACATAGAGCACTAGATAAAGTTAGAGAATAATTATAATTAGCTATAAAGTAGCACCTAAGTTTATTGCAAGTTGTCGGGAAGTTGTTGCTTGATAGTTTGCTAAGACTTCTGCATAGATCTGCACAATTTGGTAAGGTGCATCTCAACTAGTCCTCTGCTCACTTGGAAATTCAAACTTGTTTGCATCTAAATAAGAAGTTAATCATTTTATCTAAATCCTTACTGAATTGAGAGCGAATCTCGCATAGTAGTGAGTCAAAGCATTTATGTCTAAATTTTCAAAGGGAAGGTGCTTCATATTAGTAAGAGGAACTGCAAAGTTATGCACTCTGATTCTTCTTTCTCCTTCTGAAGTAGAGAAGAGTAAAGCACTTTGAATATAGACATGCGAGCTATCTCTTCTTGCAAGCCTATTTGGATCTTCATTAAACACATCAGTTTTCTCTATTTCGTATACGAATACTTTATCTGCATCTAGTGCTGGACAGAGAATTATATTACCAAAAAAGATTAGTTGAGAATCAAATCTGCTGTCTTTGCTTTTATCTGAATGTTTCCAAATGATCTAACTTGATTGAATCCAGCTGACACTCTGATTCTAAACACACCTTCCCAAGAAGTTCTTCTAGTCAGATTATGATAGAGCTCGTTAGTAAATTTATTTCCCTGAGTGCGCTCTTGATAATCTTAGTAGTAATAGAGGTTGCCTGAGCTTTTACGAGCTATGTCGGAGAAAGTTTGCAGATTTTTGTACATATTCTTTGCATGAGTAAAGACGAACAAGTCCACTGACATATGCATATGCGCGAGATCAGATCCAGTATTGGCAAAGTAAGGATTTGTTGAGTTTACCAAGTCTATTCTCTCAGCTGTATTAGGGAGCGTTTTAGGTGCAAGCACTGGATGTTTGATGACTGTTTGAGAAACTTAGAAGAAGATAATTTTCCCTCCAATTGAGTTTCCTACAAGGTTGGCAGCTTATAAAGCAGCCACGAAGCAGCTATCGACTGATGTATTTTTAGCGAAATAACTTGGAAGATTGTCAAGAAGGTTGATTACAAGATCGTAGCTATCACTCAGGTTCACTATCATATCTTCAGGCTGAGGAAGGAATATCTCAGTAACATCTGTGGTTACAAACATTTGTGGTTGCTTTAAAGTGGAACGAAGGTTGTAAAACTGTACGCTTGCATCATATGTTATGAAGCTTATGCGGGTCCTCTCTCCTCCAGGAAGAAGCTTATTTTCAAGCACATTTTTAATAGTTGATGCTGCTAGAGTTAGATATCCAGAGTCTATGGCTGGCTTGGAAACATCCAACACAAAAATGTAAGTAGGTGGCATGGGAGGTCTGCTCATATATTCATTACTGGCTATGAAATCTACACTTCCTTTTTATAATTCTGCTCTGTCCTCATAGTCTTGCCTCTAACTTTTTATAAAGGCAAATATCATATTGCAGTTTTATAGCTGTTTTTACTTTATAAAGTTATAATTAACCCATGGAGTTGAGCGGAGAGTAATAGTAGTTATCAGTGGGATTGATGTCACCACATAAGTTGCAAATCCATTTCATTCCGTTCTCAATGAAGCGGACAAAAGGGTTGACGTATCCCCTGCAGTCTTTGCATCTTACAATTGGCTTTTGTCCAAATGATACTGAGGGTGTCTCTTCTCCCTATCATCATTAAAATTATAGATATAATACTTACAGAAGGTAAGTCTCCATATGGCTTAACAATTACTCCAATAGGAATTTCCAGCTCTTTCTGCAGAGCATTAGAGTTAGGGATGCGTTCAGTCGTCACTCGCAGCAAAGATCTGTCAGAGTTAAATTCCTCTAATGATGATACTGTCTGATTTCCGCTGCCATAGTGTTGAGTTTGAGCTTGCTGAACCTGTCCGCTGGGAGTGGATGTCTAGCCTTGAGAATACTACTAGGAATATCCGAATGGTGCCTTGGTAGTTGTCTGAGCTTAAGCCGCAGCCCCTGTATTTGAAAGATCCTAGTATTGTTGAGGCTAGTAAGCTCCTGCTGGATTTTAAGGTTATTGGTAAAACAAAAAAATATGCTTTGGTACCCGTTGCTCGAATACTAAGTTGAATTTTAAAAGTCAAGATATTTTCTTACCTCGAAATCTTGACCCCCATAATACTGCTCATCATATTGCTGATTCTGTTATTCATAGTACTGCTAGTTATAATTGACATCCTCAGCTGCCTAGCCATTGTAGTCATAGCCTTGATTAGATGCAACCTGACCATCTCCATAACTATACTAATCAGGGGCCTGCTAAGATATCTCTTATCTTTATTGCTAAGGATATTGATTGCCTCCGAATTGAGAACTTGAAGCAGCAGCACCTCCTGAAGCTTTGCCCCCAGTGTAAATACTTAGAAACGCTCTTACAATTTGAGAAATAAATTTGATTTGTAAGGAGGTGGAGCCATTTAGTTTTGCTGTTGGAAAGCCTGCTGACCTGCTTTGCCTTGTGCATTTACATTTCTTTAGTAGCTCATGCTCATTATTAATTGCTTGCGAAATTTCCCACTAATGTGTTTAGATTAAATTATAAGTTTTTCACACTCAACCCCTGTCAGCAAATTTTACTCAGTCAGATAAGAGATAGAGAGGATTTTGAAAACTTCATTTCGGAGATAATAAGAGGCAAAAATTTTATAATTGGGCATAGATTTTAAGTTAACTTGGTGCGAGTAAATATAATAGCCAACTGGAATTTAAAAAGATAAAGATGCAGAGCAGCAATCAATCTCTTCCCTCAATTCAATCACATATTCAGAGAGAAATAATGAGAATCACTTAGTATTTATATTACGAGGATTAGCAAACAACCCTCAAACTTTAGTCAGATAGACGAAAGTATTCTAACTAAAATTTCAGTCTCATAAGGGGAGAAAGACCAAATTAGTGCAGCTCTTTAGTAGAACAAGCAGACAAAGTATATAGATTTGGAATTCCTGCCTTCAAGAGAATCGCTTGGCAGCTATCTAGATGTTGCAGAAATAGCCGAGAAGCCAAATAGAATCAAACCAAATCAGTTTTTTAATCAGTTTTAATTTAAATGAAGACTCTAAAGAAAGCTCAGGAGAAGACTAAGTAGTGTGGAGAAGATTGAGTGATGTGTACAGCAGTGTAATGACAAAAGGTAAACAGCTCATAGATGAAAGTGCGGTAACTTTAGATGGTTTGAAAGAGAGCTCTTTCCTTCAAAATAGATCTTTTACCACCGCAATCAAACTTCTGTTTGAAAAATGAAAATTAAATTAGCTTGCTAAAATCTTTTTGAAATTTTTTTGAAAAGTCTCCTCAGCTCGTGAGAAACATATTTGTGACTCAGGTAGTAACCACAAGCAGTAGGAGTGATGAAGATGATTTTGGAAGTGGGATTTACCAATTTAAGTTTTTCCTACGATTGGGCTTTTGCGGTGACGTGGCACAACTGATCAAGGAGTTACGCCTGTGAATTACTTTAAATAGATTAAGTATTATATGCCCGTTAGGGGTTCTTAATTCCTAACTATTATTATTATTATTAAGTTTTTCCTAAATGGAGAGCACAAGACAATTACTATAGATGACTACATTCCTTTCATTAAGGATAAAATGCTAAGCTCAAGTTCAATGAATCCTAATAGTGAAGTCTAATGGCTTGCTTTGATAGAGAAAGCATGGGCTAAAGTTTGTGGGAGTTATGAGAGTTCAAGAAGCATACATACTTTAGAAGTGCAAGATAAATTTACTCTAAATATAATTAGTACTGAAGCATTTGACGAACACAGCCGCAGTTATGATGCATCATGATTTCAAGGAGCCAGAAGAAATATGGAGAACTATCACAGAACAGACCAGGAAAGATCATGGGATAGTCTTTTGCAGTTCAGGTATAGAAAAGAATCCCCAAGAAGATCACTCTTAAAATGCCAGGATAATTTTGATAACGAAGTTTATTTAAACTTATGATTCTAGCCATTAGAGATGCCTTCGAAATTACTCTTCCCAATAGCGACTAGAAAGTTAACTGCTCAAGCTAAATGACTTGTCAAACTAAAGTGAATGGGTCGGAGACTGGGGTGAGAAGAGCAACAAATGGGAGCCTTAAAACAACGGAGAAGAACTTAAGAAACTCCTAAACTACGACACAGTATATGCTCCTGGAAGTACTCTCTTCTACATTACTTTTGAAGATTACATTAACTATTACAACTCAACCTGCATCTCTAAAATACACCACTCAAAACATTCTCTAAGATCTTTAGTGATTAATTATTTGTATATATTCTCCTTTCTTGAGGGAATATTTGAGACTCAGTCATATGCCAGGCTCTTTCGCACTCGCAAGGTTCTAAGTAAACCATCAGTAAGGGCAGAAATTGTATCTCACACTTCACTAATTTTCTAAAAGACTACTGCCAGATCACTATAAGAAAGCAAAGGAAATGGAATCAAGCTATGAAATTTCCAAAGCAAGAATTATTGTGGGTAGACAAGTGCCAACTGGCAAGACTATATCAAATGAAAATATGTATATAATATGATTTACATTTATAAATGTGTTCATGGGACTGAAGAAGATCTGACAATGGAATTGAGTGATTTATAGCCCGGAAACTACATCATCTATATAGAAGTTGAGTGGGTCAAGCCAGAAATGCTAAGTTCCTTCGCCTTGTCAGCATTCTCTGACTAATCTATATCTCTTGAAGCAGCTGATAAGAATGAATATTCACTAATATTTGCTAATTAATTAAATGAGTACTATGTCCAAGAACAAGGAAAGCCAGGAAAGTATATCATCTTGGAATAGCTGATGCGATCAAGCGCACAGAAGAATGAGAAAAAGAGATCCTACTTTGAAAATTAAAAGGGAGAAGTTAAGTCACTGTTTAAGGTTATCTCCATGACTGATGGTCAAGGAGGAGATATAGGCTACATCTACTATTCTAATTTTAGGCAGCCAGGCTAGACTGGGCCCCTTCCTCACATTCATGAGAAGCTGATTTTCAAAGACGTGAAGAATCTAAAGATTTAGGGCATCAATGAGGATAGCTAAGAGCTAGAGATTAATTTGAAGCCTGATCAAGACATCCTTTACTTGATTCATTTTATAATAATAAATGATGAGAAGAGTGGGACTTAGCACAGAAAGCTGCTCCTACAAACTTAGCAACTACACGCGTCTCTCTTATAAAGAGGAGATCACTCCTGAAGAGTATAGAGAAAGAGGAAAGAAAACTCAAATCACTGATGACGCAAATGGAAAGACTGTAGCTTACCATAATTTATCATAGCTACTTATTCTGTTACCTTATTTACTACCAGTAGTTTGTATACATCCTTTAAAATGAAGATGGATTTGGATTCATGTTTGAGAACCTCGAGCCTGAGAAAATCTCTTGATTAAGATCTAACTTAATACTGAGAATTTGAGGGAGAAGGTCAAAAATCTTTTAAGTTAAGTTATTCTTTCTTTGATTTGTTAAGGTTGCCAAAGTACTTAAGCCTTCCTCTTCACCAGAAGACAGTCAGATGTTCGCAGACCAGAAAGTGAGTAAAGTGATACTATGTTTGCGGAGGTTCCCTCTGAATGGAGACTATAAATTGAGCCTAATAGCTTCCAAACTAGACAGCTCTGCATCATCGACATCACAAAGAAAACTTCATTCAAGTATTCCTTCATTTTCAAGGTATTGGATTAGCAGCAAAGAGAAGATGAGCAAGGCGTGGTCAAAAGATTATATACACAGGGGTAGAAGTCTTAGATAGAGGCAGAGGGAAAGAAATACGAAATGTTCGTCTATAATCAGCTAATCAACAACAAGTAGTATTGGTTCTTTGAAAACAAGGAAAAAGACAAGGTTTCAAAACTCATTTAGCTTATATACAATATTTAAAAAAGACAAGGAATTCCAAGGCACATACACTTTCAAGTTGACAAACTTAGAGACGATCAAGGAAATACCGATGTTGCCTGGGATATCAGACTTAGTCCTTCCAAGTAAGAATTTCTTCTGCTCAAGATGATGGCAATGGGAACCCAATTTACAAAAAGGATTCTTAGTCATCAGCTTTAAAAATTCTCTATGTGGTTGATCCTTTCGCCAAATGCGGAATCAGCTACTCGACTAGTTATACTGTTAGATCAGTTTGAGCTAATTTTTAATTTTATGCCTAAATATTTCTTTTTTAAATTTATAATTACTATTTTCTTTTGTGCTCTATATCTTCATTCGATATAATAAAATAAGTTTAGTTATATAATCCCGTTACCTACTGCATTTTTGCTAAAATTCAAAAAAGTTAACTCAAAAATAGGAAGACTACTCTATAGAATATTCATTTTAATTTTAAAATCTTTCAAAATTGTGCCTCAAATGGATTCATAAATCAAAAAAGCACCCATAGATATAATTTACAACTACGCTAAACATGGATTAGTACATGCTAAGCGATGGTGCTCTTTCTGTGCGACTCGAATGCGGCTCATCAAAACTCGCCTAGACTATTTCGGTTACGTTTGGGTATGTCCAGTATGTTTTCAAGGGAAGTGAGTCACTTCAAGCACACCCATGAATACTATCAACCTCCTTCTCTTTGACTTTGCACTTTCAATGTGGGTAAGAAATGCTACGCCTAAGATGGCTGGAGAAATGAGTTGTGGAGGCCACTCTCTATAGGCTCAATTCATGCTTTTTAGAAGAGCGTACACATTTTACATGAAAACAAAAGTGCTCCCATATCTAGTTCTTCCAGGACCTGTGGAGATCGATGAGGCTAAGATCGGAAGACAAAGATGGCATTTTAGGGGAGAGTTCCCCAAGAAAATTAAATGGGCTTTTGGAATGTTCTGTAGATCAACTCATATCCCTATCATCTATGAGATTAAGTGCAAGGTTCACTCTTACTTAGTTTCAATTCTTAAGCGTCATATCAGAGCTGGAACAGTAATGCACTCAGATCATCATTCTTCCTATGTGGTACTACGCTCAGCTAAGAGCTTGCTTGCAAATATGGCTTCTATCACTATTGGGTGAACCACTCAAATCTCTACGTTCATGAGAAGTTCTCTTTTGTAATGACTGGAAATATAGAAAGAGTTTGGAGTCAGCTTCGTCATATGATGATGCCTCTGAAATTTTAGCGCAGCTCAAAGCGCGTTGAGGAGTATCTTTGCACTTACATGCTGCAATAAATGATCAAGAATAAGCAGCGTGAATCTTGGACTCTTAAAATGCTCAGAGACTTCTATCAACACCAGTTTTACATATTTCTGAAGAGTCGGAATAATGAAGAGGATCGAGTGCCAGGCTTGAGATCTATAGAAGATGTGAACTCTAAGTTTGAAGAGGTGGGGATGTTCTTCAGGGACTATGATAGAGAGTACCATTCCAAAAGCTTGGCTTAGCACACTCTATTTAAGAATGAAGATTTAGAAGATGTTATAAAGCCTCTGACTAATTCTGACATTGACCCCTCTATCTTAAATTTACGGTACGACCCTCACAAGTATATGTTCTCAAGCGGCAGTTATGCAGCAGGCCCCTCTAGTGGAAATAAATATAGAGAAGATATAGTGCTCAGTTTAGATAAGCGAGAGGATAAAGTCCTGCGCATAGAGTACATAAAATTCTATGACGAAGATAACGGAACAGGGTGGTATAAAAAGCCTCATCCTGCAGAGATTAAATCAGTCTAGAAGGATTAGACTCTGGCTATTTAAGATGGCCTGTAGGATGGATAGTTTGGATATAATAAGAAGATCATATCTAGCTATGTAGACCTCACTGACTAAGAAGAAGAGGAGGAGAAAATATAAGATCAAGATTTAGAGTTTTTGGATAGCACCAAGACTAAAAGCAAAGAAACGATGGAGGAAGAATCAAGTGGAATTTAATAAGACAAGAAAAGCAAATAAACTATAAAAGCTCTTGTTTAAAAAGAAATAGCTCTGTAACAAAAACCACAGTTTCCTTATCAAGTGCCAGAGGAAGAAGAAATAGGAGGGGAATATCCGGGAATGGATGTATCTTCACTCAATAGAGGCTCGGGTATAAGAAACTATTTCAAAATATTACATGAGAACTACCTTGAGGGAGGAGTGACGATGGCTTAATTAGCTCTTGAAAAGGAGACTGAGAAAAATTTAGCAAGATTATCAGATGAAGATTTCAATAACTAATACTCCGATTGAAGTCGCAAGATTAGTCAAACTTCAGTCGCAGTAAAATATATTGTAAATAGATAAGAAAAGCAAGGTTAATTTTAAAGTAAGAATCTAATCTCTCACCTCTTGCTCTTTTGCTCTCCGTACTCTTGAAATGAAAATCTAAACATAAGTTTGCATTTATTAGGCTTGAGGGTCATAAACATATGATTAAATAATTTAGTATTAAAAATTATATTTACTATTTTATCCTTCATCTCAACCACTCTATACCCTTTTCTAATTGTAGATATTTCAATGGCGTTCCAGCAAAGCAATGACTTGTCTCTGGGGTCTTCGTCCCAAACTTTAATAAGCAAGAAACTAATCTCCTTCTTAATGAAGTAGTAGCATACCTCCTCGTTCCACACTGGATTGAAACCATTGTTTTAAATTACTTTGGAGGTAAAAGGAGGCTAGTTAGTCACAAGTGGAGAATCAGAGGTAGTAATGAATTCTATAGTTACAAATGGGTCTACTATCTCTCTATCTCGAGACTTCTTAGGAATAGAGGAGCCACTTATCAACTCTGCTGAGATTCTTCGAGTCCTTAAGTTTCCTTGCTCCAACAAGCCAAGGAGAAATTTAGATTTGTGGATGTAACCGCTGCTCCGCCCACCATTTGATTCGAAGAAACACTAGTTCAAAAGCATATTCTCGTCTTTCGTTTGATAGTTTAAGGCTACTATTTAAGCACCAAGGGACCAACCAAAGAGAGGCGAATAATTTGAAGAATCGAATCTTGTTCCCTTCGGATAAACTCTAGTGAAATTTATTAGGTGATGATCTATCATCTTAATCCTCCAAAAATATAAGGACCTTTTAAATGAAAAATTACTCCCTTGATTATTTGGTGCGTGCTTCCTTACTTTGTTTTCATCCATGCTTACTATCTCCCATGCGTATAAGAACTTATTGAATGAGAAGTGGGCGCTAAACATGCTCGTTAAAGTCGAAAGAGTAATTGAAGCCTCCTTGCTGCTGTTATTCTTACTCAAGCCATTCATGATATCCTCTTTTTCCTTCTGAGAATATTTGGTTTAATTACTCTTAAGAAAGTTGCTAACTTCTAATTCATTATCAGGTCCGTTATCCTCAGTCATTAAATTCTAATCATCAATTATACTTATTGTTGGAAGCACCCAGTTCGTTCTAGAGCAGCCCATACTCTATTTAATCTTCTCTCTCTGATTTGTGTATGAAAGCATTCTCCCCCAACTGATGTATCTTAAGATTCATCCATGTCACTAATTTCATAGTTTTCAATCATCTCCTATGTGTATTTTGCAGTTCGTTTTGATTTTAGCATAGACATTTACTTCTTAACTTTGCTTGTCTGATCAATTTTAAGTTCATTGTGATTGGCATTAGCATCCTTATTTGACATCCAATTTTCTGAGATTTAAGTCTAAATCTTTTTTGCTTTGCACTTGACGACATACTTGTTCTTTAGGGCGTAGGGAGAGGGAAAGAGTGGCAAATCCCTTGGGTCTCTGATGCTTTCTAATCGATAATCAGTCCAGGTAAAAATATTCTCTTCACCCAAGATTTCTCTTAGATACTCAGCTATCACTTTCTATTACTTGTCACTGCAGTGCATTTTAAATTACAAATCAAAGATGAGAAAACATTTCTAATGAAAGGACTACAGGGTAGGGGCTGTATTGAAAGGCGCATTCGTGGATAGCTTCAAGCACACTTTTGAAAGTAATGCTTGTAGTCACGGTGTATCCATGAGTAACCTTGGGCTCGTTTCCAGGACCGTCCCAGCAATCTATTTCCACACATCTGCATCCCGCTAGCAGCGATTCTTTGTACATCTCGATTGAAGACTCTCCCTTTAGCTGATGCCCTGTGAGGTAAGTATTATGAGTAGAGTTGCAGAAGTATTGGGAAAGAGAGAACGTCATATCTTGGTACACTTTGGCACGCTTAGGTTTGAAAAAGCTATTGAGTTCTGTTGAGAATAGGTAGTAAGTGAAGTCTACCAAATCCATTCCATATACAAATTTTTGAGAAGAGTCAGTTGCAGAAGTCTCATCCAAATCTTCGATTCTGATAATTTTCTTTAACAGATCCTCGCACTCTTCGTAAGGCAAACTTGCTCCCTATTCTATTCTAAGAAAGTCATAGAGTTCTTGAGTATGAATCTTATTGCTCTGCCTGTTTTTGTACTTCTTGAATAGTTTCTTGAGCTCATCTCTTTGATGCAGTTCATCCATCATTTGAACGAACTCCTCAAACTCTAGATTCTTACTACGATTATCAATAAAACACGCAATGCTAGAGAGATGGATAATAGATTGGTGTCATGTTTGTTGAAAAGCCTGAGAATGTATCCCTCATCTTAGTCTATGTTCATTTTGTTTACGAGAATCTTAATTTCGTCTAAGGAGAGCACATGATCCATGTTCAAGTCCACTTCTGCCCACATGTTCTTGTAATACTACAGCCTTGCAGAGAGCATAGTGCCTGAAGAAATATAGCACTCATTTATTGCCATCTGAAGGCCAGTCAACCAGTACTGGTAAGTTTCAACTCTTAATAAATTCCATTTAGAATCTATTTTAATGGCGAATTTATATTCTTGGTGCGATAACGTCAAGAATTTAATTGCAAGCAATCTTAGAATCAGACTATTTGCTATCTCTAGAAGTGAAGACTACACTTATGCACAGATCTTCCTTGCCTTTGAGAAACTTGTGGTGCTTCTGCATTCTCTTAGAGTATATTTTACCGAAGTGAATAGATTGAATGTCCAGAAGGTAAATAGAAAAATACAAATCTAAAACACTACAAAGGTTGATCCTAGATTTCAGTGGAGTTTTCTTGGGCGATAACCATTATAAGATTTACTAATTGTCCTTCAAGAGGAAAAATTTCCTAAGGTGAGGGTCTCCATAAGATGGGACTCTAAACAGAAATATATTAGCGTCCTCTTAAAGATGTCTGCTTGAAGTATCGAGGCCTATATCAGTATAGGTGGGTGGCTGCTATGGGTACCACACATCCTTGTTGCTTTTGAAAAAGCCCTGCATTTATTCACTTTTTACTTTACTCAAGAAGGAGATTTAATTAATTTTCAAATTCAATGAGACTTTCTTTATTATAATTCTGAGAAGGGAGAAATTGGAATCAAAGATATTAAGAGTTTGCTATATTAAATCAGTGAAGAAATGGACCTGTAATTCCAACAAGCAGAGAAGTAGAGCAACATTAAGATTGAGATCCTGAAGGCCTATGGGCTCACATTAGGAGATGTCTTTAATCTAAATCGACTAGCAATTTAAGCAGCAGAAATGTCTACTCAGAAAATTGCATATGAAACCAGTATGATAAAAAATATCAAAGGTTAATGAGATAAAATCTTGTAATTTGAAATCTTTAATGGGACAAGCAAACGATAACGAATCAAATCAAACTAGCAAAGAACAGGCCCAGTCGAAAGATACTTAAAATTCTAATGGCTCCGAACCATCCACAGGAGGGGCAAATACTGCACTAACTTCTATGATTTCAGGGTTGATTGCGTCCTCATTTGGAAAGAGTCTAATGCACCCAGTTGACACAATAAAAGCTAAGTTGCAGGTTTAGTCAGCTGAAAATAAAAGCAGAATTCATTCTTCTGGAGTCGATAAGTCATCTGGATTTGCTCAGAGATCAGTAATGCTAAACATTGTGAGGTAAACTATTCAAAGTGATGGCGTGGGTGGCTTGTATAGAGGCTTTGCAATAAATATCGCAGGTTCTATTCCAGCTGCTGGGATTTACTTTGGCAGCTACGAATTGTTCAAGAAAAATACTCTTCAGTACTCATACCTATAGCAACATCCTTTCATCTCTTACCTTTTGGGCGGCATGTTTGCAGAGACCATGAGTTGCATTTTATTCGTGCCGATTGATGTTATTAAGGAAAGGAGGCAAGTTCAGTCTAACCTCAAAACTTTCAACTACAAGAACTGAAGATATTTAACAATTTAAATAGCCCAAATTTATAAGAACGATGTAGATGCAGTTCGTTAGGTGCTTCGAACAGAAGGATTGAGGGGTCTCTACAGAGCTTATGGAGCTACAGTAATGTCATTTGGGCCTTTCAGTGCGCTCTACTTTCTTTTTTATGAGAACATGAAAGGTCGGTTCGTTGCTAATGACGTCAACTCCTATCTCTCTAAGGACAAAAGAGTTGACGATGAAGGCACAAGGGCTTCTCATTAGCAGGATATTGGCTTTTTCCAGTCCATGTTTTGTAGTATGGTTGCAGGCGCTGGGGCAAGCGTCATTACAAATCCCCTTGATATGGCTAAGCTTCGACTGCAAGTATAAAGAGCAGGTCTCTAAGGTGGTGGCGACAAAAGCAATGAAAATTGTCATTTTTGTATTAAGCTAGTTCTACTATAAGCATATGCTTGATGGAGTTTATAAAATTGGGAGAGATGAGGGAGTAAGAGCGCTCTTCAGTGGCTCCTTGCTAGAATCATGTTCCATGTTCCTAATGTGGCAATTACAATGGGTTTGGTGGAAAAAATTAAACCTCATGTTTAATAAGCTCTGGATGGCAAAAAAGCTGAATGATCACAGCTTTAGTCAAATCTGTCTCAAGTATCTTATTTAAACTTTACTGAAAACTTAGAAAAGAAGCAGTTGATAAAATATTGTTATCTTGGATAGAATGATTTTAACTAAGTAGAATGGAGTTATAATTTAATTTCTGGAACTTAAATTATGGCTTTCTTCGGTATCACATCGCTAGGTCCCCCTAACGTTTTCTAAACTTCTCTTGTTAATGCCCTGGGTATGCCTTCACTTTTATTATAAGCGTGTTGTAGGAATAAACACCTTCTCAGAGGAAGAATTTAAGATAAGCTTTGACAAGGTGGACAGAGACAGAAGTGGCTATATCACTGCAAATGAAGTAGAGGACTTGCTGTTTGAAACCTACGGATTTCCACCCCTTGAAGAGGAAGTTAAGAGTAAGTGCTCTACTATCCAACTCTAAAAATAACTTATTCTCTGAGTGCACAATAAGTTTAACTATAGCTAAAAATAATTGTGCTCATCCACTTTGTTTAGTGTTCATGGAGGAGTTTGACACCAACCGCGACGGGTAGGTTACATGGGAGGAGTTCGTGCAAGCAATGGGCAGATTGAAGGAGAAGGTGAACAACAAGGCCTCTGGCGCCAGAGAGTACTAGTCCTTCACCAAAATGAAGGAGGATCGTTTCAAGCACAAGCGTATGGGAAATGAACTCCAGGACAAATACAAGGTCCCTCTCACCTACAACCAGTCAGTTGGATTCAGACACAACGACGAGATCTCAAAGGATATCGTCAAGCAGGATAAAAAGCCAATCAGAAAGTGCCACGAAACTAAGTATGCTGAGGCAATGATCAAGACTGGAATTCACTTCTAGTGATCCAAATATCAGCTGCCCACATGCACCCACTACCAAACCAAAATCTGATATAAAGTTTAGCATTTAAATCTTAACTTAAGAAATTAACTTCTTATTCACAAATTTAACATATTTATAATATTTTTCACAAAAATTTTCACAAATTTCACAAATACACAAGTAAGGGCATGATCTTAGGTTTGCTTAAACTGCTGAAGCTAGCGTTCTAATAATTTCCATTCAAGCTATGTGAAAATTATTAAGCATGGAGAAGCCCAACTTAAAACTCTCTTATCTTCTTAGGATCTTAGGGTAAATTTGGGACTACACCCACCTGTGGTGGCTTTATTTTTTCTTCTTTGTGATATTTGCACTGCTCAAATGCTGCATCTATAATGAATTTGCTGATTTGTTTAACTTTTAAATTCTATATTTCATTTTCCTTCTTAGAATTGGCTGAGTGATATCCTTTTAATGTTATCAAGCAACTCTGAGAATTGATTACTCTGTACTGTATACTGAACTTCATAAATTCTTCTTATATTTCTTTTTCCTCTTCTTTAGTGTCGGTCTAATTATTTTAGTTTTCATTTGTAGATCAAAGTTCAAGCTTGTCGTGTTTTCTTGCTTTTTAAGAGCAGAAACTTCATTCAAAGATAGCTTGACTTCTCTTGAAGGCTTGATATTAATTGAAACAGATTCCGCACTCTCATAAAATCTATGCAGCTCTTGCAATACTTGCTTCATCTTCCAGTTTTTGCTATTTGCCAAGGTTACAATCTATCTCTACTCGAAATTATGAATTTATATTTCCTCTAAAATAGGACTAAGGAAATCTTTTAGCAAACTCTTCTAATCACATTAGAGCTGAACTATGAGTTAGCACATTAAAATAGTCGCTATCAGAGAATCGAAAGAGTTGTTTTTCTAAAAGCCAAATCTTGAATTTGCTAGATCTACTTTCAGCAACAGCTGTTAGTCTTCCTTCGTCTCAGAATCTTAGGAATACTTAAAATAAAGAAGTTACTAATCATATATTAGAATTGGATATCAACTATACTCTTCTCAGCTTGCAATATTATCTTAGAACCTTAAATTCTTCTTCTTTGATGAGAGATTAACTTGTAGCTATCTGAATTGAGAACAGTGATTTCTCATTCTCTTTTTCAACTTATCCATTCTCTTCAACTTTTTCTAATCCTTGGTCTAAGGGAGAGCTAGTTGAAAATACTCCTTTGCTTTGATTTTAAGAATTAGAAATCAGGAATTCTACAAGGATTATTGTGAGCTCCTCAGAGCTATATACTCTTAAATTTTCCTATAGTTTCAGCTCCATCTCCTCTTCAAAGTCCTCAGATTTAGATGTGTTTTGCTCTTATGGTTAGAGTATCTCAGCCAAGAGCAAGCTTTCTCCAATGGGATCGGAAGTAAGGATATAATTGCCGCACTAGCTGTGACTCACAGAGAACTACTTGAGCTGATGACTCAACACATTCTTGCCCAGGGTGACTGAAGGAGAGATAACGCTCTCAAAGTTATGGTTAGTGTTTTACTAAACCTCTGGGACTAAAAATCCAGGGAAGCCGAAGTTAGCAAGTATCTTGCGCATATATTCGTAAGCAGGCCCATGAAGACTAGAATAGATGAGCCTCTTGCACTCCTTGTTGATCTTCCTTTGATTGAAGAGGAACCTTTCCTCAAGATCCTAGATGTAGGACTTGATAGTAACGTCTGTGAAATTATCTGGCTTAAATTTCAGCTTCTTGGAGGTGTAGTCATAAAGAGGAGATAGATCTATCAGGTACTTTTGAGCGAGAACATAGTCTTCCACTGACTTCTCTATCTGACTTGAGGTCTCTTTGTTGATTCAGATCCCCTGAGGAATTAAAAATCATCAGGCCTGAATAGCTCTTAGGCCTGTCTCTTCCAGTCACTAGTAATCCCAGGATGCATTTCATCTTTTGAGTGAAGTAAGAGATGAAAGGAGCCACAGCATATCTATCCAGGCAAAATACTCGGATCTGATAAGCTTTGAGAACAGCAGTGAGAATATTGGACAAGCCAAAAGACTCATATCTAGAGTCAAAGCCAATCAGCACTCCTTAGTTGGCTAGATCGTTTCTGTCAAACCTCTCAAACAAAAACTCAGCTATTCCATGTCCGAGCTTCTGCATATTCACGTAATTAATCCTATTATAGCCTCCATAGTACTTCTTGCAAATGACTCCTGGCTCTTTAAATCTTAGCTTCTTTCCAAAGAGTCTCTTTAGCTTCTAACTCTTGTCATGAATAAGCAGCCTCTCAATTTAAAAGCGTGTCTCCTCATTAAAGTCTAAACTATTCCAAAATGCAGCAGCATGCTTTATCTCCTTGAGAACTTTTCAAAAATAAATAATGATTGAAACTTTCTCATCTGGATTGAGCAACTGCTTAATAATCTCTTTGGGGTAGTTCTTATTGTCATAGTAGGGAATAGTACTAGCCACCATTAACTGCTAAGAGGTCTTAATTATGAAATTAGTCTCACTCTTGCAAGAGATGAGCAGCATGTGATAATTTTTAGAGACTATCAGATTGTTCCTCCAGTTTCCATTTGGGATCTAAAACACTGCTTTAAATCTTTTGGGTTGTGGTTAGCCATTCTATAGGCCTCCACTTTACGCAGAACTATTCGGTTGTAGATTTAAGGTTTGGCCATTGGCTTGATTTGTGGAACTCAATGGGGGCTAGTTGCTACTAGATGCTTGCTTTGAAATTCTTAGCAATTCCTAGAATTGAGACTAACTTGGGGTGTTTGACCTCTGAAGTCTCAGGACTAATATATCTCTGACTGTTGAAGCTGCTGGAGTCTAGGTGAGATCATGCTTGGAGAGGGGCTGTTCAGCATAGTGATAGAAAATGGATTATGATGGTTGAGTGGGGTACCTGCACTGCTCGTTTGATTAAGGTTGTTGCTTTGGAAATTCGTCACAGATCCAAGTGACTTCGAAGTATTCAGCTACTGGTTATATGAACAAATAAATGAGAATGATTCTCTGGGCAGTAGAATTCATCATCTTTTACCAGGTGCTTCACATGAACGCAGACTGCCTTGAATTGAGTTTAGAGAATAAAATAGAATTCATAAATAAGTTTAGCCGTCGTTAATGGCTTTGAATATAGCAGCATCCTCTGCTGAAATGCCCGCTCCATAGTTGCTTCCAGGCTCAACATTAGATCCCTGATACATTATCCCATTCATAGTCATAACGCTTGCTCCTATCTTCACATCCCCATTAATATTCTGAGTAACCAAAAAATGTTTATTAAATCAATTCCATATCAGTCGAAGGTAAAATTTAAGAACTAATTAACTTTTATACTTATGGGTTAACTCTTCTTTGAGGTTTCAAGAACGACTTCTTTTTCTTTGATGACTTATCGGCTCGACGTCTACTATCCTCTTCATACCTGTGCCTATCCTTGTCTCTTCTATCTCTACTCCTATCTCTATTTCTATGATTACTCTTATCACTCTTATGATGTCTCTTTGCATCTCTGTCGCTTTCCTAGCTGCTAGCACTGCGGGATCGTTTTCTATGATTACTCTTTCTATTGTCTCTCCCTCTTCTTTCTCTACTATCCGACCTATCTCTTGCTCTCCTTCTATCTCTATCCTCTCCCCTAGATCTTTCATCCCCTCTTCGATTATCACTGCCCTTTTCCTTGTCTTTATAGTTGGCGAAGAGCTGATAGACTTGTCGCTCTTTCTCCTTCTCTCTCATCTGCCTCTCATCCTACAAGATCTTATCAGCTGCAGTCTGAAGCATCTTTCTCCTGTACTAATTCCACTACTTAGCCACTGACTGTGAGAAGTCCACATGGATTCTACGCTCATCAATAGCCACACCTTCCATCCTAGAGTAAGCCTCTATGCAGGCTTCTTCAGTCTCGAATTCTATGAAAGCATACTGCAGGGAATCCCCAGTCTTCCAGTCTCTGATGATCTCACAGCACTTTATCACTCCAAAGCGAGAGAATATCAACCTTAAGTCCCCATCCTGAGTAACTGGATTCAGTTTGCAAACAAAGAGCACGTTCTTAGGAGGTTCGATATCGGCATCTGGCAAATCCTCTAAGATCTCTAAAACTGCTGCTCTGGTCTTGGTTTGATGTTCAAGGATCTCCTTCTGGATGTCGTCCTCTGTCTTGTCCCTCATCATCTCTGCGATGTCCACGTCGTCGTCCAGCCTGTCCTCGTACTCCACCACTTCCCCCTTATCATTGGTAACTTTGCTCCTATTAGCAACTGGAGAGGGAGACCGAGAGGGAATAGAAAGTCCAGGTGGGTCCTCATCTTCGAAAGGACCCTCGCTAATGATGAGAGTGTGCTTTATTCTAATGTTTTGGTATGGCTTGCTGTCCTTGTCGCAATAAGCTAGGTTGATCTTGTCAAGGGTGTCAAAGCCCTCAGCCACCTGACCAAAGATGGTGTGCTTGTTATTGAGATGTTGTCTATCCTAATCACTGAGAGTGATGAAGAAGGCACTCCCGTTCATGTTAGGGCCCTTGTTGGCCATAGCCACCAGGCCTCGCTTGTTAAAGCGCTGGCTGATCTTGCCTCCCTTGGTCTGAATCTCGTCTTCAAAGTAGATCTTCTCAGGGTCTTTGCTTGTGATCCCCCATATCGACACTCCCGAAGATCCCTTGTTATTACTTTATTATAAAATAAATATAAAAATTAAATTATTTTTATTTGTGTATAGTAGGGTCCCCACTCTGAGTCAAGTAGTCCTTCTGCACTTCGTAAAAGAGGCAGTTGTTGTAGTACTTAATTTTGCACAGCTTCAAAAAGTTAAAAGTGGTCTTGGGGCACTGGTCCACAAACAGGTCTATAACCAAGTCGCCCACTGATGTCTCCAACAGAACTGACATTATAAATTAATAAACTAATTCACCCACTAAAATATATAAGAGATTATAATTTTCAAATTAGCTTTAATTTAACAAAATGAACGCTTTCCAAGACCAAGGTAAGTCAAACAAAAAACGAGTGGAAGTCTTGTTTACTATATAATTTAAGTCCTAAGTTATAAGGCTCAGATTCGATAAGAAGAAAGAAAATTGAGGATTGATTTATGTATAGTGGACAACACGGACGAGATTGAAGAACAAAAGGTATTTGAGGAGTACAAGATCTGGAAGAAAAATGCGCCATTCTTCTACGACACTCTCTACTCACACGCACTCACCTGGCCCACTCTCACCTGCGAATGGATGCCCATGAGAGATGTGTACTACTTAATTATCGTTCTCTAATATTTACTATAGACCACATGGCTCAGACAGCTCAGTGCAAAAGTTGCTCATCGGTACTCACACATCCAATGATGAACAGAACTATGTCCAAATCATGAAGGTAACCTTCATTAAGACCTCATCATTATCTTTTCTCTTAGGTTAAAATCCCTCTTGAGTCCTCCAAAGATACCAGGGAATATCAAGATAGTGCTAAAGATGTGACTGGAATAAATGGCAACTCTCAAAAGAACGAGCGCATCTAAATCGAAACTCAGATCAACCATTAGGGTGAAGTTAATAGAGCTCGCTACATGCCTCAGAGCCACAACATCATCGCAACTAAGACCATCAGTGGCGAAGTTCACATATTTGACTACTTCAAGCACCCTACTAAACCTGCTAATGATCAAGTAAAGCCTGATCTGAGGCTGTAAGGTCATCGCAAAGAGGGATTCGGTCTGGCTTGGAATCCAATCAATGGAGGTTAGTTGCTCTCTGGGTCTGACGATGGACTGATCTGCATCTGGGATGTTAACTAACCCAATCAGCTTAACAACACTATCGACCCAGTCCACATCTTCGAAGCACACACTCAAGTAGTTGAGGACGTAGCTTGGAACTGCCACGATGGCAGTCTGTTCGCAAGTGTGAGTGATGACAAGAAACTCATACTTTGGGACTTGAGAGACAGACAACCATCTTCAAATATTCTAAGTATTAAATTCACGAAAATATTTAAGTTGCTTGTGTACCTAGCCATATTGAAGCCCATATGGCAGAGATCATGTCAGTTGACTATTCTCCCTTCGACTAAAACTTACTAGTGACTGGCTCTGCTGATGGTTCAGTGGCTGTATGGGATACTAGAAACGTCAAGAGCAAGCTGTTCTCACTCAGACAACACAAGGATGAGATCACTCAGGTCAAGTTCTCCCCCATGCTTGGAAACTTGCTTGCTTCTGCCTCTGCAGACCGTCGAGTGATGGTGTGGGATCTAGCCAGAATAGACCGCCCTCAAACTGAGGAAGAAAAGAAGGACGGTCCTCCAGAGTTGATGTTCGTGCATGGAGGCATGACTTCCAAGATCTCAGATATCTCCTGGAACCTGAATGAGAAGCTCATGATGGCATCTTGTGCTGAGGACAACATCCTTCAAGTTTGGTAAATTGCTCATGAGATCTACTACGACCAGAGCTATTGAGAGAGGAAGCTAGGATAGATGATATAATTTATTCTTAATTTTAACAAGTTTACTTATGTAAAACTACTTCTAAATACCACTCACTTATATAATAGAGAGTCTTAGTTATTCTCATAAGTTCATATTTATTTTGCTGATATCTCCAGCTTCAATAACTAAACTATCGAAGCCCTTGTCAATCAGTTCACTGTTTTAATGCAAGTATTCTTCATTCTGCTGTTGAAACCTCTCAAGAAGTTCGTCGGTTTCTTTGTCCAAATCTCTGTTAGGAAGCCTAGAGTGCTATACTATCTTAGAGCCAGTCTGGCTACTGCGTGGGATTAAGGCATGCTCTAATGCTTCCTCATTACCATGAGCATCCTGCGATTAATCCATGGTGTTGAACTGATCTAGATATGATCTTTGATTGTACTACCTCGAATAGACCTCATTTTTGTTATTACTGCTAAAAGAAAAATCTATGCCCTTCTGATTCTTAAACTCTTAGTTAATTATTTTTTCCAATTGCTGGTCGTTTTATATCTACGAGTGATTAACCTAATGGTGAGATGAAGATATTGACTTGCGAGTTTTGATGTCTTTTGGTTTGATCTCCATCTCTCCTATCTCTGGGCCTAGATTATAGGAAGCTATATCTAAAGTAGACTGAGAGGGATGTTTAGTAGTTGGGTGAATCAACTCTTTTTCCTTGCTTTCTGGCTGTTTTGATTCATTAATGATCTAGTCTAATTTGATCTTGCCTTTGCCAGCTGCTCTTCTCGTAGTCTCGGGTATCTTTGCCAGTTTCTTAGAACTTGGGTCAATAGACTTACTCCTGTTTTAAACTGACTTCATCCCACTGAGTACTGTATTATTCTAAGTACTCCGACTGGAGAGATCCCCATTTGCTGATATCATTCCTTCAACCACTGAGTTATTCGCTCTTCCTTGCACCAGGGAGTGACTATAGTCGTTGGAGTTTACATCAATTGAGAGATGATTCAATCGCACTGCCTTGGCTCCTTAAAACCCTGGCTTTAAAGGTAGCATACTGTACTTTGCGCTTATCTCTCGCATCTTATTAAACCTAAAGGAAATGTCATTTAATTCGATAATAAATAAGAGTCAATTTATATTGCTCAGCCATCTTGCTATTTGAGTTTGAGATTGGCTTAGGCTGCATCATACCCTCGATTTCAAGATAGGCTTGGGAACTTAAATTATAAACTTTTATTAAACTGATAGAGTTAACATTGTTTTTCACCAAATCCTTTAGCTTTAACTGATAAAGCTTGATTAAAAAAATAATGAATAGTTCAATAGATTTCTTTGTCCTACTCTGCAACCTTCCCATTAAGAGTATCTATCTTCTGCTAATACTTTACTTTCAGCTTCTCTATCTTAGTCTTCAAATATTAGCCTCTCTTGAACAAGGTTTCCTTGGCTCTGAGTAGTACACCGTTCGCTCTCTGTAACTCTTCAAGCTAAGGATTCTCTGGAAAAGCGAGTACCCCATTTTGATTGTATTGCTTCTCTTAACTGTTCCTCCTTTGAGGTGATGCTCCCGATATCACGCTGGCTATTTCATTTCTCTAGTCTTAAAAAACAACTGACTGGTCGGTAGCTTCTTGACTTGCACCAAGAACCATAGATTGATTTTACAAAGAGACCTGATTACTTGAGACTAACTAGGCCTACATACTCTTAACCTTCAGTTTTAACTCTCTATTTGACTCTTCCAGTTTAATCATGTACTCATGTGCGTTTAAACTAGCTTTTTCCTCCCTCCTGTTCTTCTCCTCAAACTGCTTTACCTTCTCCTTTGCTTATCGCAGTTCTTCCTTCGCTGCTTTCAATCTCGCTTCATAGTCACCCTCATTCACAATCTTCTCTAAGGCTGTACCTTAGTCTCTCTATATGCGTTGCAAACTCTTGACTTCCTTTTAGAGCTCTTGATTCTTGCGTTCTGCCTCTTTCAGCTTGTCTTCCAACTCTAATACTCTTGCAAAGCCTTCCTTGTGCTGTAGCTTTGCTCTCAGTATTTCATTTTGCTTTTTAAGAGTGGCTATGATTCCAGCATATGTAGCAATTTCTTTATCCTTGAGCTTAATTTACAGTTGCTGTTTAGGCCTTGAAGGGGAGCCAGTTCCCAGTTGCAAATTAGCCTCACTTTAAGTTTCACTTTGAGTGTTCAGATTCAGGTGCGCCTAGCTTAAGCCATTCCTTTAGCTTTGAATTTAAAGTTGAAGTTGCCGCTGAGAGGACAGCGAGATGTCTAAAGCTTAAGAAAGCTTGGCCAACTTTTCCTTGAGGAGTTAGTTTGAGTCTCTGAGCTTTTAATTCTAGTTTTCTTTTTCAAGTAAGATGTTATTGATGGAGGAGGAGTAACCACTGTTCTGGTGCTATCGCAGGTTCGCAGTGGACTATTCGTAATCAACGACCGATAAGTTATTAAGAGATAGCTTGGAATTGTTCTAACTCGCGTGTACTCCCTTCATTAAGATAGAAAGCTTAGTAATAGTAAAAGTTGACTTATGAGAGTGATAACTGATCTTTGAAGTAGGAGCCCTTAGTTGGGATTACGATATAATTATAGAATCAAAACTTATAATTAAGTCGACAAACATAAGTGCTTATAGGTTGAATATTAAAGCTTAATGTTATAATTTCATAGTTATAGTGTTAATAGAAATATTTTTTCTCAGTGACTGAGTGTGTTGTGAGTTAAGCATATCTCTCACATCTGTTGTGTAATTCGCTTGAACTTGCCTGACCTTTCTCTTTAGATGATGCCTGCATCTTCTGAGTATTTGAAAACCTCTCCAAAGGGATCGTCCTTGATTACGAGAGAGTTAGACCTGATGCTCTGAGAAAGAGACTCTCTTAGACTTTTAGTGATGCTTCTTCTGCTCTCGCTCCACAAGCTGCTTCCATCTCCTGATCCTAACTCATCCTAGTCATTGCCCTCAAATTAGTCCTTACTTAGCATGAGGATGTGATTGAGGGCGATTTCGAGAGTGGTCATGCAGTAGCCAAGTTTTGTATTTTTTATAGTAGAGGTGGAGAATTCGTTCATGAACTTTATCTAAGCAAACAGGTCGCTCACATTCTGTCTTGCCTTTATGGTGATGAAGATGTAAATCATGAGCATCGAGTCCCCATTAACATACTCTCTCATTTACAAAATGGACATGAATGATGGAGATTTAATTGATGGTGAGCTTTTCTTTGTCAATTACAGTTATACCCTTCCAAAATTTATTGATGGATTCCACTATAGAGCTGCTGACTGTAGCTAGGCACTTCAGCTTATCGATGGGGTTCAGGTATTCTGGAATCATCTTCAGTTGCTACACTGCATGAACAAGATATTAAAATCTGCTTATTAGTTTTATCAAATGAATGTAGGGCTTTTGCTTAAGTCTGAGCTCTATCTCTTCCTTCAAGTTAATCATTTTCTAAATCTATTGGTATAAAAGCTATGTGATGATCTGTTGATAAAATCTTGACTGTCTTTCTTTGCTCGATGGAGAGGGACCTGTACTTCATCTCGAATTCATCACTGTTATCACTATCTAAATTCTCCTACTCATTTTAAATAATGAAGTATAAGCCCCTATAATTTATTAGAGCATTTTGAGCTTCAGGGTGGGGGAAACTCATAGCGGCAGCAACATCTAAAGCCTTTTGATTCCCGTAGCTGCTGACTATTGAACTAGTCAGGTCCTAGTCCTCCCTGAAGTTAATTTAATGTTTCAAATTACTTCAAGAAACAACTATATATAAGTTAAGGCGAATGGACTTCATCCTCTGTCTTTGTTGCTCAATCTCAAAGATTGTGGGCCTTGCTTAGTACTCCTTGTCCTCTTCTTCACCTTCTAGTTCTTCATCATCACCACCCAACATTTCAAAATCTATGTGATTCCCCTCGCTCTAATCATCAGAGTCTTCATTCACCTCAGTAATGGCATTTGATACGTCGTACATGTTTTAGTGGGAAACATGCTATTGCAACTGACTGTTTTAGTCACCAGTTTATTGTCTTCCTGCAAGATTTGCAATAGCTAAATCTTATATATGATGAAAATATTTGAGGACGCCTCACCAGAGTATGAGGATGGGTCTTAGCTACCTGAGCCTTCCCTCTCATCAGAGCCTCCAGAGCTTCCTCCAATATCCCCATCGTTGCCTGAGTATTTACTACTCCTTCTTTGTTAAGGAGCTCCAACATTTTATAGCTAATTGAGTTGCTATTAGTGGAACTAAAGGATCTTACTGTACCTATCGAGGCAGAAGTAATTTCCCAGGCCTATCTAGTGACACCTGATGCGCTATAGTTCATTCATCTTCATCTTTAAGTCTCGCTCTTCGTTCATTGTGCAAACACGACAGAAAGCTACTATCAAGTTTGACAGTCTGTCTATGAACAACACTCTAGTAAGAGTCTCGACTATATCTTCTTTCATTTGTTCAAGTACTGTCTGCTGCACCACTGGCAGATAAAAGCGTATGCAAATAGCGTACATCAGGGAAAGGAACTGACGAATCTCGATCAAAGCCTGCTAGGCAGTTTTATAGCGCAGAGAGTTCTCATTCTTGAAGAAAGCTACTTATTTGGCAAAGGAACCTCTCTTCATGCTGCTACGAGGAGAGCTGTTTATTGTATGATCTTCAACAGGCTAAGATATGAAATCTTAATCATGTAAGGATTTATAATAACTCATATTATATAATCTAGGAATCCCATTTCGTCAGGGTCCATTAGATTCATATCGATATCATAGTTTTGAAATAGCTCATCGATGCTTGGTCCCTTCGCCTAATAAGTCTATTCAAGGTGTTGTCGCTAAGTTTCAGTAACATACTTAAGCTCAAATTTTCCAGGTGTAAGCTCCTTGATTAGATAGTAGTCACCGCTCTTTTCATCTTAAATTATCTACCAAGCGTAGTGCTTGACGAAGTAAAAGGCGAATCGTTTCATAACTATGTTTAAAGGGTGTTCTAAGTTCATCAACTGCATTTTTATTATCTCAAAGAGTAAACGAGTTGGCTTGTCCATCTACTCTAATGTTTCGAACTCTTTTGTTGGGTCTTCTATGTCGTAGATGAATCTTTGGAAGTTTTCCTCTTGCTTTGATATGAAGTCACTTGCAACTAATCTCATACCAAAAATTAAAAAATAAACTGGTTCCCCTCCCAGAGCTAATGACGCATGCCCAAAGCTACGAGATGGAGCATCATCTAGCTTAATATAGCTGCTTGTATTGATGAGGGCTCCTCTCTTTTCAATAGAGCTTTAGAGTGAGTATTTCTAGCTGGTTTAGAAATCTCCATAAGACTGCTGGCTCAGCTTTCTGGACATTAGAGCTTGCCTTATTGGCTAAGCATTTACCTAGGAGCGGGTGAAGTTCAAATGGTATATGTTTGACCTGAATAAATTCAATTGATTCCTTAAAAATGAATTTGGTGTCTAGGAACTCCTCTTAGTTATTGTCTAAGAAGCGTGTGAGTTGATCAGCCCATACTAACCCCTCCAAGTTTTTCATGTTGCGCATAAGGTAGACGCTCCATATTTCATATGAACAATTGATTAAGATTTAATGATGTTTCATTCTTGTCTTGCTTTGCGAAGTTGACTGGATAGCAAATCTGCTTTCTCTAAGGTGATTTGAATCTCTCACTTTTCTTTCTCCTCTGTTGCAAGTTTATTGCTCCATAAGTTTGTTGATCTCTAGCTTTGGCCTTCTTAGAGCTACTTCCAAATCCAAAGATACTCCAAAAGCAGCAGCTGCTCGAATTCTAGCCATAGTTCTCCTCCAAGTAGTTTGCTCTTTCTACCTTGCTAAGTGAAGAGCGGAGCATTTAATTATTTCCACCACTCTGTGTAGGCAGCTCTGGTGATTCTAGTTCAATAAGATAAGATAAACTTGTGAAATAATAACATAAATTTAACTCATCCATCTAGGTTGGCTATGTTTGAAAAGCTTGGATCTCAGAAATCCTCAAAGTTTTGCTCTCACTATTGGTATTCAAATTGCTAGATCCCATCTGCTATTGGCTCCTCTGATTTTAGTTCTAAGGCAGCTGAGACTCAACAAAGAACTTAGACTGTCGATACTTGAGATCCTTGACGAGAGCGTTCTTCTTTTGACGGGACAGATCCCGTATGGCCTTGCTTGAATTTTACCTTATAGATCTAGAATTGGAACGCATGGGTGATGCCATGATTCCTGAATAGTTCGATTGATTTGAGTTCTTCCTATTGTTGAAGTTAATAATAATTAAACTTGATAATATAAGCCACAATATAATAAGTTCATGGCAGATTTGACGTGTCTGTGGTGAGATGGCTTTGTAAGTGCAACCTAGGATTTTGAATTGATGTAGTTGGTGCTCTCTGATATGATATCTTGCTCTTCTCCCTTGCTTTCTACTGTGGCGAAAGACATTGTGAGATTATTCTAGTTTGCTTTGATGAGAGAATTTGACTAGCTGACGTTTGGCTCTGCGTTATAAGTGAGCTTCCTGTTGCTCAAACCCTTACGCTGAGAATAAATAAGAGAGAGTAATTTAAATGAAACTATAAAAGCTATAAATATTAAGAAGAGGTGATTAGGTTAGGACTGAAGGAGATAGATTTGAGTGATCTATCTTGTTGTTGCTACTACGAAAGCTGATGCTTCTGATGATTCATATTTTGCGTAGAGAGGTGTCTGTATTTTACAAAATAATTATAAAAAATATAAATGATTCCCTTTTCAACACTGGATATCTATCATTAATAGTCGGGCCAGGAAGATAAGCACACTTTGTCAATTATTTAATCAAAAATGAATATCAAGAGTTCATTCTCTAAAAGAGAAAGTAATTAACTATCAAAGGAAGGTATAATTTGTAATTTAATTTATAATAGGCCACAAATGAGAGCCACTCAAAAGGGTACAGATCAACGCTAGGCTTAAATTATAGCTCCTTATATTCATTTATATTAAATTCAAGCGAAGCAAGATGCACAAAGGAAGGAGTCAGAAGAGAAGGAAATGGCAAAGCTTAAGAAAGATGCAGTCATAAATTTTTTACTATAAAATCTCTTCTCATCTATAATTGAATGCAGACATTTTCTTCTTTGGTCACGGTTGGGGATTAGAGTCTGTCAGAGAAAGAATTAGAGGCTGCAGAAAGGGAAGAGAGACTCTAAATGAGTATAAAGGAGCAGGGACTACAGCAAATATCAAAGCATCAAAGCAAGTTCATGGAGTCTTGCAAGGCTATGCTTTTGGCCTTTGACGATAAGCATAAAGTGCTAAAGAGCAAATACATGTCTTGCCTTGAATAATAATGTCAGACACTTGAGGAGCACCTATTTTAATTCATTTAGAAACAATTATTCTCTCTCTATTTTCAGAAGAAGAGAAGAGCTTGAACACTTACAAACTAGAGGATAGGTTCCATGCAGATAGCAAAAATAAGTAGAAAATATTTGTGCACGAGTCTAGAGAAGAACTAGCTAAGGAGTATAACTCCTGCATTACTAATTGCTCGAGAGATCTCCAAGATATGCGCTTTGAAATTGAGTTCTAGGCTAGGGAACATTTCATACTCATAAGTTATTTTGATTCGTGTTTATTAAAAAATAGGAACTGCAATTGAATTTAAACGACTGCTTTCATTTTTGTCAGTTGGACTCAGCAGACATTATAGACTGCAATATTAGGTGCTATAGACTACATACAAGCTTCATTCCAACCATCCAAAATAAAGTTCACTCCATGTATGATCAACGCATAGCAGGCCAAGTAAATCGTCCGAGGAGTTACAGAGACTATAATTAATTAGCCTATAAATGTGATCATTATCATTTTATGGCGAGTTTGGAGAGTGGAATAAATTCTTTCTCTCTAGAGAGGAGATCTTGGACATAGCAGCTGGAAGAAAAGACAGAGAGTTTATGGAAAACAAGTTATTGCAAAGCAAAAAGATTTGATAAGTTTCTGGTTTTGCTATCTTTCTTCAGATAATTTTAATATCTTTACAATCGCTAATATTTTTTCTCATGAAAATGATTATTTTAAATAGAAGCTCTTTGTTTAATTTTTTGAGGTTAAATTTGGATTTATTCTTCTAAAATATATGAATACTTGAAAATATATAAATCTATAAATCTTAATAAAAACAATATAATGATGTATAATTACCTTAAATGCTAAATAAATAAGCTTCCAAATGATGAATCATAAGTAATTAAAATAGATTGTTTAATACGAAAAAAGAAGTTTAACATTAATCGATAGTCTTAAATTTAGGGAAGTAAGTTTATGATATACAATTGTTGGTGATCACAAGAACAAAAGTTTGAGAGATGCAAAGCAGCTAAACATAGGCTAGCTTACATTTATAATCTAAACAAAATGGGGTATTCAGATAGCATAATCCACAGTTTTATCCTACCTCTAGTTTACCCTTCGAAGCTGATGATACTCTAATTTCTGCTGTTCCTATATCTAAGATGAACCCTCATTAAATTTATCAAGCGACGCATTTAGAACCTTATAACCCTTACGATTAACAAATGCATAGTAACCAGAAGATTTATTTACGCTAAGAATCAATTCCTCACTAGGGGGGATAAGTGAATCTCACTCAATGAACATAAGTAGTGCTTATAGATAGTTGGACTTCAACCAACAGTACAACCCGGGGAATTTACAATTATAGAGGCCATACAATCAGATTGACCTCGCAGAGCAATTTCTAATTGGGGCCCTAGGATACTCGTGACAATATGAGAATCGCAGAGGAGTCTGATCAATTTGATTCAACTCGAAACTAAGTCTTTTAAGGAGAAAATCTATACTCAACAAAGAATAGAGATTAAAGGAGGAAAGAGAAAAGTGGAAATGGTTGAGAGTCCAAAAATAAGGAGATACGAGTCTCAATTGGGATCAAGAATGCAGAAAAGATAAGGCCAGTCCTCATGAAAGTTTTTAAGTACGAGGATACTATTGAAAGTTTGATGGAGAGGATAAGGTTAAAATTCAAGGTAATTGATGGAGTAAAGATTCATAGATTACTTCTTGATTCTGGAGAGGTAATTGATGACATAAGCTTAATCGAGAAAGGGGACAAAATTTTAGTAGAGTTAAGGAAGGACATTAATTACGTTTCAACATCTTCCACTTAAAATTTGCAAAACGAAGCTTAGTTTAACAGCGTTAACTAAAAAGAAGCTTCTAGATATCAAGACTTAATGAAGAATTAGCGAGCTTTTTAAAAATTCTAGCTTTAGCATGATTTAATTTGTGATTCCTAATCATAAAATGAATCTCAACTACAAATTGGCAACTTATCTCACATATTAGATGCAAGTATTATCGCTGAGAATAATTAATAGCCAACTAAATTCAATGAAAGATATGCTTATGAACTTAAAAAGGGAGTGCAAAAATAATAAGACCATCAACAAATGGGATAATTTTCAAGATAAGAGCATTAAGAAAGGCTTGCTAATATTTCGACTGAGGACCAAGAGCAACTGATAGCAGATGAGATTGACTAGAGATCCTAGTAGAGTAATTTTTAGACAAGTTAGAATTTCGAAGATGATCCTATCTAAATGAATAGCAAGCACTCTTAAAATGGTATTAATACTGCTGCGAATGATTCTCAAGATGAAGGAAGATAGATTAGCAGTGATGATCACTTCTTTGATAATGGTCTAAGTTTGATTGATGATTCGATATAGCCAGCAAATAAAACTGAGAAAAAAGTAACTCAGAAGGCAAATTTGAACCCTGGCGTCTCTATAGATTTTCAATACAGTTACCCTCCTTCTAGTTTCTAAAATCCTATGAAGAATATGAGAGAACAAGCCTCAGATAAAGAGTTTACAGAAATGGAAAGTACTCGCTCTAGTCCTATTGCAGATTTAAGAGTAAAATGCAAACCCAAAAGGGCTAATTTTAAAGGGGGGGAGAAGAAAGCAAAATTAATAGCCTGGGGTTTTGATCCTCTTTTCTGTTTTTTTGCCTCAACTTAAAGAAGATGGGACAAGGATGAATCAATAAAATTTCCCACAAAATCTCTCATCTTCTTTGTTGCATATGAAATCTTTGAACTTAATGGAAAAGCCACAAGTTTAAAAATATGACTAGAATGGTTGCTTAATGAGAGATATTGAACTGATTTTGAAAAACCAGAGATACGATAATAGAGACATGGTTATAAAGAAAGTAAGAGAGTTTGGTAGAGAAAAGGGGGTTCAAATATTTTAAAAAATTCAAACTCATTTAATGAAATTTTAAAAATTTTTTTTTAATTTTAAAAAAACCTGTAAAATAATTTTAGATTTTTTTTGGAAAAGAGGAAGAAAAAGATAAGGAAAAGAAAGGAAAAATATTCACTTAAAACTCTTTCTAGAAACTAAACTCTATCTTCAAAAGACGATGAACTAAATGTGGAAATTTTGAAATCCTCTGGTAAATATGCCTAAAATTTTCCTTAATCCTTTTAGAGTCAGGAAGAAGTTCTTTGAGCAGATTAGATCCGCTTAAAACTCAATCTAAGAAATCAGGCTGCCCTTTTAGAATAAAGTTCACCAAAGCTGAAGGGGAAGATTACTACACTTCTTAAGCATTTAAAATTTAAAAATTTAAAGATATATATTTAATTAAAAATTTTTCTAAAAGAAATTAAATTTTAGAAAACTCACACCTCAATGAAAACTTTGAAGAGTGACTAGTCTCTCAGTGAGGCTTCTGTTACTTCAAAGAAGCAAAAGATATCCACTTCTTGCTCTAAATCGATTAAGATCCTGCCAGACGAGTCTTAGGATGCGAAGAGCACAGACAATTCTAGCAGGGTTTCTGAAGCAAGAGTTCCCTTAATTTAGAGAGAATTGGAACAGCAAGTCAAAGAGGAAAATTTTGCAGAGAAAAATGATTAAGGTCCTCTTGATAAAAGAAGTAAGGAGCAAAATACAAGGGAGTAATTCAATTCTGTCGGATAGAAAAAGGATCATTTAGAGAATGAATATGAAATACTACGTGAGAGCCAAGCAGTCAGAAGGAACTTAGGTAGATTTAGGCAAAAGTAAATCTTAGATAAGATTGGCTTTAATTCTAATATCTCAACTGCAGCCAATACACTTGCTAATGTGAGTAACTCCCACACTCCTCGAGAACAAGTTAGATTTAAAAATTAACCTAACTTTTAGAATTCAGCTTTCGATGGAAATTCTGTAAACTATAATCCAGGCCTACACCAAATTTATGGGTATTAAGCAACATTAAGCGGAGAAAATTTTACCCTACCTCAAAATTATTTGCAGAATGGGTTTAACTAGAGATAAATTGAGATCTTTAACTAAAGAATAAAAGACTCTTATATTCCATTAGAAGATCAAATTATTTCTTGTGGGCAAGATTTAAGCGAGTGTTGAGAAGTCTTTGGCTAGATTGATCAAAGCAAATCTACTATCTATAACTCTGAGAGTTTGCATAAAGATGGGGGTCTCTGATTTTAAGAAGGGTAGTATTTTCCCTGCGAGAACTATGGTCTCCTAAAGACAAGCTTTGCCTACTTTCACCCTAATCAAAATAATCTTGATAATTCAGGCACAGATCAATCTTCTTATTAGTTGAATCCTTAAGATAGTGTTGCTGCCTTACCCCAAAAACAGAAAATTAAAGGAGGCAAAAGAAAGGATGGTTAAAAGCAAACCAAATGTAAGGTATCAAATGAGCAGAAAGAGATGAAGAGGAGAGTGAGAGAGGAAAAGAAAAAGGCCAAGTCAATTCAGAAACTCAAAAAGTAGAATCAGACTCAGCAAAAATCAGATCAACCTATTAATGCCTAAAATCCAGCTAATTGGCACCTGGATGGACAAATATAAGCAACAGATAATTAAATAGGCAATATCAGAACTTCTAAGCGACTCCGAAAAGGCTAGCATGATCTTAACTAGGATCTTATTGCTTATGAAAACGAAGAGAGTGAGATATTTGAAGATGAGTAGTTTATAACTAGTGAAGAAGAAGATGATCTTCTTCTATTTGGGGATGAGGAACTAAGCGATGATCCTTTTAGAGATGTAAAATAAAAGAAAGGAAAGAGTGATATGTAACGAAAGCAAAAACGATAAAGAAATTAAGCAGCAAGTGATTTCTCAGTTAATCAAATATATAAAAATGAGGCTTTTAATGGAATCTTATTAAACACAGGAGAGAGATTAGATATCAATACCGATAACGATATAATCTTCAGTTCTCATAGTGGTGGGGCTGGACTTAATGATGATGAAATTAATGATACAAGCATAGATGCCGCATTCAAGCTGTGAATTTATAGAAATATTAAAGATTTTGTAATTTAATAAAATGCAAAATTAATTTCTAAGAAGCTATATCAATCTGTTTTGAAATTTTTAGAAATGATATTAAATTTAAATTCTATCTCATGGTGTTCTCTATTTCTCTCAGATTTTCTCAAAATTTTCAATTCATAATTTACTCAATCTGGACTAAACTTTTTCACCAGACCTAGGCTGATTCCCTTGAGCCTAGGAGTTGTAAGCTGAAGCGAGAGAAAACTTTTGGGGTATCGATTAATCATAATTGAGAATATTTTTTACCTTATATGTAGTTTATAGATTAGTTTGAAGAAATACCAAAGTTGAGGTTCTTCGTCTAACCAATGGAGCTGTGAGAGGGAGCCTTGGCTGAAAGTCCTGGAGTCTGCCTTGAATTGTGGATCTAGCTATTGAAATAAGTTTGCAGTTGCTTCTCCGTGCCCACCGATGGAGTTTCTGCTCTTGAGGGTATGAATTGAGAGGCACCGTTGCCCTATCCTCCTTTCATCTCCTCATAGTAGTACTCAAGATTTTGAAGATTGAAGTTTTCTCTGTTCAACATCCCACCTACTCCTATAGCTGCACCTTGACCACCCACTTTCTTCTAAGCTGCAGTTTTCAAAAAGGAAGGCTTATCAGACTGCTAGGTTGAGGAGATGGTGGCCTTGCTCTTTCCTTACTTTCCATCAAGCAAAAGCTGCTGCTTATTTCTAGATTAGCCACTCTCATTCCACGCAATTTTGATCTTGGTGTTAATCACGCTGTCAAGCCTCTCTCCTTCAATTTAAGACTCCACCACACTATCTTGAATTAGTTCAGAGTTTGAGCAAGAGCCTTTCTCCGCAATACTGCAAAGACTATTCTCACTAGCTGAACACTCAGTATCTTCTCAGACTTTTATGACTAGGGGAGGGAACTCTGCTCCTTTTGTCTCAAATAAAAGTCTTATACTTTATAAAATTTTAAATAGACATAAAAGTTTAAAAGATTCAAGTTGACTGTACTTGGAGAGCTTTCAAACTTCGTCCTTAGTTTCCAGGACTCCCTTTGAGATAAGCCTTGCTCGCATCTTTGAAGAGTTGCTTTCCAGTTGCAGTCTTCTTCTAAACTCGAGGTGCAATACTTTGCTTTCCAGTACTACTATTCAAGGCCTCCTCGAGTTTGGCTCCTGATGAGGTGAGCTTGGGAAATTCACTCTCTCTTGGACTTTGATTCCCTTTGATCTTATTGGGTTAAGAAGGAAGTGCCTTCATTATCTTGTTCTGATTGATGGCTGGGCTTCTCTTCGCCTCAACTACTGCTGTAGCAATAACTCCAGATTTCACTCGCTTGTGGTCCACTTTTTATCTGGCAGTTGCTTAAGGCTCTCCTTGAGAAAGGTTAATCTTTAAGCTCTATATAGTAACATCACTTATAGAATTAATAGTCTTTGAAGTATGAGATTTCTTCTCTGGAGTCTGCTTGACTTCTCTTTGTTGCGTGGCAGATGCTGCTTGTGGAATCCTGCTAGCTATCTTCTTCAAACTCATTCTCTTTCTATTTAGGATTTTCTCAAATACTTTCTGATGCTTGACTTGAAACTCATAGATAACTAGCAACATGGAATCAATTGCACCTGCTTTGTCCTTGAGAACAAAGAAATCAGAGAACTCCTGCTTAGACTGATCAAATTTCAAAAGAGCCTCTGTGATTGAAGGAAGTGCACTCTGCTCATAAAAGATATTGTACTGAGTGAGAGTATGCATAAACTCGTGATCAGTCTGGTCCCATGTGGCCAAGTGATTGGCTAGGAACTTGTGGATGCAAGAATCTGTGAATGCTTCTGATCAACTACTTGGATACTATCTCTCATCG
Source organism: Tetmemena sp. SeJ-2015 (assembly GCA_027382625.1). Taxonomy (NCBI): domain Eukaryota; phylum Ciliophora; class Spirotrichea; order Sporadotrichida; family Oxytrichidae; genus Tetmemena; species Tetmemena sp. SeJ-2015. Next base: position 114,326 of record JAJKFJ010020788.1, read on the forward strand.
CAGCTCTCAATTGCTTGAGTTCAAGCTCATTGAAAACCTCAAAAGAGAACTAGGAGGACTCACTTTGAGTGCAGTCAATTAACTTCTTGCAAATCAGATCATAGAGAGTCTTGCTGCTATTCTTTGTGGACTTCACCTCAAAAACTTTGTTCAGTTCTAGCAAATCGAAACGCAATTTATTAAATGATGAAGATTTAAAAAGATCTAATAATTTTGAAGAAGAGTCTTGACATGGAGGAGTAGCCTGATCAGAAGTGATAATATAGAAAACAAATAGACTATATAAAATGGAGAAAATTTATGATGTAGAATTGTGAAAGAATAATCTACAAAACTTTGATGACGAAGATGAGGATAGGGTTGGCTCTGAGCATGTCAAGGACAGACACCCAGTTTTCAATAGACTAAAACAAAACATTATAACCTGAAAATTATAATTTAATCTTACCATCATGAAGTCATTAGTTTCATCTTGGAATTTTGAAAGCTCTAAAAGAATAGACGCCTTCAACTCAAGTCTTGGAATTTAACAAACTCGAATAATGAACGACTCAATCTGTCCAAACTTGACTCCTTTAAATTAAAAAATATTGGAGACTCCGCTGTCAATTTGTTAAACATAAAATTTTATTTATATCAATAGCATCTGAGAAGTCATTGAATCCTATGAGGTAGATTAAAAAGATAGAATATTCTCTTACCCTCTGAAAATACAACATCTCTCAACCTTTGAATCTCAGCCTAGCTTGGGATAACTTTATGCTTTAAAAATATTATAGACTGATTTTATATTTGACTTTTGAAAACATCTCAAGCTTCTCGGTTTGAATCTCCTCAATCCTACCTCTCACAATCAAACTCAAGAATTTCTCATCATTGAATTTAAATTTCATCAATGCAGTTTCTAAATGGAAGATTATTTCATTAAAAGAAAAAGCTTACAAATCGAAATGGATCTCTGATAGTCAAAGATGTTGTCTATGACTTTTATCTTCCTCTTCTCTTGCGTCTCACTTTAGAGGGAACTGCTGGCTTTTGTAATGGCCTGCTTCTTTTAGAAGTTGGAGTTGATGCGCTCAGATAAGTCCAGCAAGAAATCCTGATCAAACTTTACGCAATCAAATTTGAACACTGAAAAGTCTTTCGAAGTTGCTAGGGTGCTCTCTTCAACAAATTAAAATCATTCAAAATTTTATTTAAAAAGTAAATGAGGGTTAGATGGGAAGCTTCACCAGAGTAGCTGAAGGATTAAGCGAGACTATAGGGGGTCTTTCTGAGGAAAAATTAAGTCATAGACTTCAACAAATCTGTAGCAGGCATAGGAGGAGGTGGAACTACTGATTTACGTACAGTATCGTTCCTCTACTCAGAAAGAATTTAGTGTGTGGATAAAAAAGCCAATAAATAGGTTTATAAAATTGGAGTTTTAATCCTATGATCCAACAGCATTTCTATTTCGAGAAATAAACTATAAAATATATTCTTACTTATTAATCTCCTCTTAAAGCTTTTCTGTTCTCAGAAAAAGAGGCCAGATTCTCTTTGATTTCGTTGAAAGGTGCCAAGGTCTGGACCTTCAAATTTTCAAGGCTACTTTTCGACAGACTCTCGGAGGACTGTCGCTTTAGAATACTTTAAAGCCAAAAATTTGAAAATTAATTTTTTTTGGATTTATTTAAAAATTCCAACCCCAAATTTCTAAATTTTTTTCCCCAAATTTCTCTCAGAAGAGCGACTCTTGTTGCCTTCATTACTTAAGGAACCTTTTTGGCTTGAAGACTTTTTCTTATCAGAAAGAGAGTTTAAGAGATTTCGAAAATTTTAAAGTCAAAAAATTTTTAAGAGCTGCTTTTTTTAAATTGCTGAAGTTAACCAATTTTTAAAATTTCCATAAATTTATTCTTTTGCTGAGGGCTTTTTAACTAGAAATTTGAAGCCCAAAAACCCTTAAAAGGAAAATTGGCGGTTAACCCTTTCCATTTCTTTTTTCCCGAAAAAATGTCTCCACCCTTGGGGGATGAGTTTTTGGAAAATTTTTGGAAAATTTCTTTCCCCCGCAAGTAAGGGTTCGGGTTTTCCAAAAAATAGATGGAAAAAAAGGAAGGGCCCCCGATTTTGGTGAAAAAAATTTTAGACCTAGAGAGAAGATCCCTCCCGTTTTTCCCTTTTTCGTGGGGTTCCCCTTTCCCAAAATTGCCAAAACCCCTCCCTCTGGTGAAAACCCTTTTAGGAAATTTTAAAATTTTATTTTTCCCCCTTTTTAATTTTCTCTGTTCAGGAAAAACTCTTAAACTCCCTTTTAAAAACTTGTCAAATCCAATCTGCTGAAACAGGGGTTTTTAGGTTGGCTTTTTTGAAGCTTACCCTTTTTTTAAAGAGAAATTTTCATTTTCAAAAGCTGCCCAGTGAAAATCGTGCTCACCACTTCTGACTTGCTCTTCTGCAACACTAAGGAGATGATTGCCGTTGTTGGAGGTTTGTGTTGAATTTAAAAAACTTTAAACTGATTTAAAACTCTGAAAGAAGGGGGTAAATTTGGGTTTTCCCAGTCCCAATTTTCGGGAGAACTTTTAGGTTTTTTAAAAAAGGAAAAAATCTGGGAAAAAAATAAAGGGGAATTTTTTTAAAAAAAGTACCAGCTTCCCCAGTGCTGAAAATGTTCTGGTTAGGAACTCCGCCCGAGAACAAGGGGGTTGAATTGGAAAACCCTGAAAAGGCTTTGTCCCTTGGGAAATAAAGGGGCCTTTTTTAGGGGCCGGTACCTGTTTCGGGGGTCTTCATCTCCCCTTTTTAGTTTTAAATTAAGTTTTTCCCCCTATTAAAGGGTTTAAATAAAATAAAAATAGAAATTTTTAAAATAAATATGGGAAAGGGTTTAAGTTTTGGCTGATTGTTTGGGTTTTATTTTAAATTTTAAAGGGTTGATTCAGTGAAGTTGATCTTTTAAATTCTCTCATCAAGTATTTGAGTTTCGAGGTCGGATGCTCTCTGGCTAACAGAATAATCAGATTGATTCATCATCTCAAATTAAATTAATAAATACAAAGATTGATTCGCTTTTAAAATTTTCTTAAAATATTTGCTTTTAGAGGGAAATTGATGAAATTTCAAATTTTGGGGGTTTTCAAAAGATTGTTCAAATTTATAATTAATTTAGCTAAATTTATTTCATTAGTTAACTTACCGTCCCAGTTATTTTAACTTGAAACCAACCATCTTGAAAGCAAAACTTTGAGTTTCCAATTTGAACAAAATAAATCAGAACCCGATTGACATCAGACACTTAAACTAGAACATATAGAGCTATTCTTCAAGAATGAACCAAGATCCAAATCATTTCCTGAATCAATACCTTGATCCTAATCTTCTCAATCAAAACCAAAAATTTGAGGCTGGCCAAAGATAGATGAGCGCTAACTAAACTAATCCTAACTTGCATAGATAGGTTTTGAAATTTATACTAAAATCAACAAGACGAATCTAAAATGATCACTGTCCGTTTAACTACACCTGGATATTTTGATAAAATCCATCAAGAGGACTCTCCAACCTAAAATTAGTTGAATCAATTTGCTGCTCAAAATTGAGTTTCAAGCTCAACAATTTCAAAAGCAGAATCCTTCTCTTGTCTTGAAGATATAAATGCCTTGAGTAGACTTGAGAATTCTTCAATGTCACCACCTAGTTAGTCTAGTAGCACTTCAGGGAACTCTTCTTCGATCCGAGATGTATGGATTCACAACTTTTTTGATGAGCTAACTATACTCTCTAACTACATCGACTCAACTTACACAGTTGTAGCTTTTGTAAGTTGATCTTAGTCTAATTTATTTTTTTAGGACACTGAATTCCCAGGGTTCTTAATGGACAAGACCTTAAACTACAAAGGAAATATTTACAACAAGCCCTACTACAAGTGGGTCAAAGAGAATATTGACTCTACAAAACTAATTCAGCTTGGCATCAGCATTTCTAACATTAATGGAGTCTCACCACAACCAATTTCAACTTGGTAGTTCAACTTCAAATTTGATATCAGGTAAGAATTATTCCTTATATTTACTTTCTTTTTAGTCAAGATCACTATAACGTTGACTCGATGATTATGCTAGAAAAGGCTGGTTTGAACTTTGCTGATCATGAACGGTATGGTATTCCTCACGAAACCTTTGCCGAGTATGCGTTTGGGTCTGGTCTCCTTTTGAATCCGGCATTGAAGTGGGTTGCTTTTAATTCTTCTTTTGACTTTGGTTATTTGTTGAGAATGTTTACTTAAGCTCCTCTGCCAGATGATGAAGATGAGTTTCTTTCTGAGATCGCTCTTTACTTTCCTACTTTCTATGAAGTTAAATATTTGAGATGCGATGCTAAGGACCTCAATTCTGAGATAAGAGAGGAGTAAATTGTGAGGGAGGGTTGTGCACATTAAGCTGGCAGTGATAGCCTTGTTACTTTGTAGCTCTTCCACAAAACTGTGAAGGATCCATTCTACATTCATCTGGATCTCGTAAGGAATTGCAGCAACATAATTTTCAGGCTTGGGGGAGGGTTTAAAAAGTTTAACCATCAGGAAGAGATGGAAATGCATTTTTATGAGAGTCACAAGAGACTTTAGTAGGAGGAAATGGCGAAATAAAGAGCCAATTTACCTATTAGAAAAAGTGAACCTAGCAGACAATCAAGATTTTAGGAGGATTGCGGCTACATTGGCGATCAAGAGTTCTTTTAGGCTTGGGGGAGGGTTTAAAAAGTTTAACCATCAGGAAGAGATGGAAATGCATTTTTATGAGAGTCACAAGAGACTTTAGTAGGAGGAAATGGCGAAATAAAGAGCCAATTTACCTATTAGAAAAAGTGAACCTACAGACAATCAAGATTTTAGGAGGATTGCGGCTACATTGGCGACAAGAGTCTTTTAATAAATGAGACAATAGCAATAGTAACAAGAGCCTGACTTTAATTAGCACAAGCTTAAATTAATAACAATCCCCACAATTTTCAGAAGGCTCACTCTGCTTCTGAAACCGATTTCACTTATCCAATTCTAACCAGCCTTAATGTTGAGGCACCGGCATTCAAATCTAAGCATGGCGATTTGGCAATGAGGTTGGCAAAGGCATATGCATTAAGTTAAGAGAATCATCCTTTGAATTTAAGGAACAGAGAGTTAGAGGATCCTTTTTTAAAGCAGTCGAATAGTGATTCTCATACCTCAAGTTAGCCCAATGAAAAACCTTAACCTTTGACAATCTAGAAAAAGCATGAAATCTAGCACTAAAGGAGTGAAGTTCAAGAATCTCAACCTCAACCTTCGTTGCCTGTGCCAACTTTCACTCTACTTCCTCTCACTTTAAACCCTCACAATCAAACTCTGAAGGAAAGAGACTAAAGCCTGGCTGAGATTGATGAAAGTAGAAAGAGTCACTAATAACATGAAATGCCTTCCTCGATAATTGAGCAGCCTTAATATAATGACTCAGTTGTTCAGGGGCCTTCTCCTTGCTTTAATTCTATTCCTCCTCCTACTTCTTAAATCTAGAGCTAAAACAACATTATGGAACAGCAAAATCAAATGCTTTAAAGGCCTGAATCTGAGCCATAGTGCAATTAATAAGTACCAAGTGTTTAGAAGTATAAGTTCCCTCCAAACTTTCCTCCAAAATCTACCTAGCCTCCCTCTCCTTATCAGCAAAACTCTGGAATGAGCTATTCTTAGACTCAAAAGTAGAAGAAATACCCTAAATAGCCAGGCATGAGTAATAATTACCCACAAAATCAAAGACCTCACGTGAATCAAAATATGAAGACGCTTCCTTAAGAGAATTTCAATGGGTACCCTCATCCTCAGAACAATCAGTAGAGCTATCATGTGAACAACTACTATCTTCCTTAGTCTTACCCGCAGTAAAACTATCAAAGTCCTCGCATGAACTAGCCTTTCCTGACTCTGGGTTCACAAGGCATCTAAGCTGCATATCCTCTTTAGCTTCAGCTTTAAGCTGAAAGTCTAGCTTAAATGCAGCACATACCTTCACATATGAGATATTAACAGCAGCAGCAACCGCCTCCACAACCTTTTGTTAACTAAATTCCTCCTCCTCATATGTAACAGCAGCAGCAACATCAACAATAAATGTTTGACCCTCAGATGTGTTTGAATCCTCAGCCATATTTCCAAGGATAAAATCCTAGACAGGGAGGACCTGAGCCTCATATGAACTTTTTGCAAGGCGGCCCTCCTCATCCTCCTGAGATTTTATATCTCCAAAACTTTATGCAGCAGATTTAAGGTCCTCGCTATCCTCCACAGCAATTCTACCCTAATATTTGAAATAGATCTTCTTTCTTTGCGCGAGAAGCAACATATGTTTCTCTAAAACTTACTATTCAACTTAGCAAGAAAGTTTATTGGTTTTTATAATTAATTTCTTAAAATATTTTACCAAATAATTCTAAATAAGAAAAAGTAAGAAATCTAAAAATAGATGAACACGTACTAAAGTTCTCAAAATTTATAGTGGAATAATTGAATGATGTCATTTAATTTATCTCATTCTATTTTAGAGTAATTTTTTAAAGTCTTGGTTGGGACCTTTACTCTCCAAATTAAATTATGAAGACTTAAATAAAAAATATAGCCCTGGTTCTCGTCTAAAGGATTTCTCCCAAAGAGTGTGAATGACAAATATTTCGCGTTCTAATCCTAGAAAAGGGTTATCTTTTACAGCTATAATTAAAAAAAAATTGAATAAAAGCTATAAGGATCTCTCAATGTCAATCGACTAGGATAATGTAGCCTCAGTTATTGCTTCCTCTGAGATCCCTCTGAACAAGAAAGGACTTCCAGCACTTATGTGATTAATATTCCACTCAGTTCTTTAATGTACTCCTGTGATTTGAGTGTTATAAAAATTCTCTGAGGAGGCAGGAGCTTCAATATTTTCGAACGTGTCATTTATAATCCAATTGTTCTATTAGAAAGAGGAAGTCTATTGATCATTTAGAGATGTCGAGCTTCCGAAAAAAGGTTAAACTATAAATAAAATACAGCTAAATTTTGATATCCTCCTCAAAGAATACCTTCCTTAATTTAATAGATTGGTTCTCTTTCTTAAAAGCAACTCTCGATTCAAATTCTCGAATGCCTCAGAGCGCTGCTACTCGTTTATAACTTCCTTAAGGAGGAACATTTGATTCCTTCTTAGAACGACAAAAGAATTTAGCAGGTGTCTCAACTCTAAGGGCTCCCTGTTTCTATTTTTCACGAAGCAGTTAAATTGGTAGATCTGATCCGTAATTAAAAGCTTGTAAGACAAACTATTCTTAGGTGCTGAAATTTCTTAAATTTTAAGCATCTTGGGAGAAATATCAAAATTTAACTCTTTTTAAAATTAAAGAAGGCTGATCCATATCATGGTAAATATGGAAGAAGTAATTATTTACACTGTAGTGTAGATTATTGTTTCTCTAGGGTTTGAAAATCTAAACTTCTCAACTGAGGTTATTTCTCCAAAGTTTAGCAAATCCACTTCAAAGTTTAAATATGAAAATAGAAAATTTGTCTATTAAATTCAAAGACTTCTATTCCTTCTTAACTTCTGAGGAATAATCGAGGATTCTATTTTTAGGATGATGAGCTTGAATTCTAAGACTAATTCCCTAATTAAAGGATTTGACCAAACTGAACATAGATTTAGTTCTTGGGAAGTAAAAGTTTCCTTTCGACCTAGTAGTTCCACAAATTATAAATATGAATCTCGTACTGATGCTTGTAGTAAACAGCAAAAATAGCACTTAACTTTTCATATATCTATGAAAAATTGCAAGGTATTTGCTGCTGAGAATAATGAACTGAGGCTTAGAATTTGCTTTGAAGATCACTCTTTTTATGCACTTTTGCTTAAAGTTAACAATCTTGATTACGTTGAAGTTCTGAATATTTTTAAATATTTTAAATAAAACTTATAAGATATCCTTGTTTAAGATGAAAATTTGGTCTCTGTTATAGCCGAGCATCTCAATCGTCTCCTGCACATTTTTAAACTTCACTGTCTTCAAGTCCTTCTGACGCACTCCCATCGTTCCATATTCAGGGATTTGGATGTGAAAGAATTCCATTACTTACTATACCTTACTCGGGAATTTCTTAAATAGACCCTTTTCGACTTTTATCTTTAAAAATTAGGAAAATTAATTTAGCTAATCTTTCCGTATTTAGTATCGTAGTGGCTGCGACTAGTGTGTGTGAGAATATTCTGAGAGACAAAATTTAGCCTTTCCATAAATTTATTCCGCACTATAAATAATTATAATTAATTAAACCCTAGGCTTTTATGCCAGATGCAAGTTTATTAATAGTTGCTAATTACATAGGATAAAGTACAATCCTTAATAGTACTGAATAATTTTTTGAAATGATTATTAATTACATTCCTCAAATTTTACTTTACTTTACTTTACTTTAAATAGTTGCTAAAATACCATTCTAAAATCAATCATAAATCCATTTACTCACACTGAGATTTTCTTAGATGTTTTAATTAGCAGTTTCAAAGGAGAAGATATTAAAAATCAGAACAGAATAATTAAGTATTAATGTGTATAGTTGCCTTAGTCGTCATTAAAATTTGATTTGTTGTTTGTAATTGAGCTTTTAGTCTATTTAAGGTTGCGGTTTAATGTGAATCTATAAATAAAATCATATCTTATATTACTTTAGGAATGCGATCAGTGGCGTCTGTCTTGCTGTTGGCGGCTGCGGCCTCCGCTCTTCAACTGAAGAGAGAAAACCCCAAACTTCACAAACTCGCTAGCATGCTTTCGCGAGCCCAGCAAACCAACACCGGCCAGACTTGCCAAGATACTATCGCTAGGTTCTGGAAACCACTTACTTACGACTACAATGATAAGAAATTAAGTTCCATGTTTTGAAGTGATTTGAAGAATTAATGCCGTGATTGGAAGTGGAAAGGACTTCACTGATCCCGATTTTTCACTCACCGTGGACGGTATGTACTGGCCTCAATACCCTCCCTCCAAGCCATCTACCTGGTACACCTCAATAAAAACATATATTTTGCTCCTACGACACGGCCAGAGCTAGAACAAGACTTCCCAAGGCCTCTTTGTTCGGAGATACTAGCAAAGTCCTTTTTATCTTTTATATATGATTTCCTACCAACTGATATGGACTAGGGAAATAATTAACTAAATTATTTTAAGGGATATCTCGGCGACTGTTACTTCATCGCTTCTTGCTCGGCTGTTGCTGAATGGGAAGAGAGAGTCAGAAAGGTCTTCGTTACACAAACCTACACCAAAGAAGGAATTAAATTATTCTAAATCATTATCTTTCCTCTAGTTTGTTTTTATGAATTATCGTAGTCAAGGGAACTGTATTTAACAATTAAAGTATTTTAAGTAAAATTAAATTAAAAAATATTTTATTAATACTAGGTATCCAAAAGCCTATTATAAGAATTAGTTGCAATTTATCTATTGTGATTGATGATGTACTTCCCTTCTGGACTAACACAAAGTCGCTTATTTTTGACGGACTTTCAGACACAAATTCTCTCTGGGGTCCCTTCATTGAGAAAGTGTGGGCCAAGGTTAATGGAAACTACGAGAAGCTTATTGAAGATTTATCAACTTCTAATTTTACTTAATGGCGGCGGTGGCGCTGAAGTGTTCTAGTTCTTGTTCGGCTTGCCCACCACTCAATACCTGAAAGGTCAGGGAGCGTGGTCAACTGCAGACAGCATCTTCTCCATTGTAGCTCAGGCTGATAAGTAATCTAACAATAATAAGTAGTAGGATAATAACTACTTTTATCAAAGTAAAGGTTTATCAATACATTATGTACGGCAGTGTTTCAGGAGAAGTAACTAATTTAAGTGTACTTTTGCTAATCTAATTGAGAAGGTGACGATACCAAGAAGAACAAATATGGCCTTCCCAAATCTCATGCCTACACATCATATATTAAAATTAAATTTACACTATACTTTCAAGCCACATCATCTACAACGCTGATGGCACTGAGAGAGCAAGACTCTTCAGGTGCAGAAACCCTTGGGGCTCTGACACCTCCTACATATTTAGCAAACATAATTTTTATGGACATCGGTGCTTGGATTCAAATATTTTAATTATTTGGAACGATTTCTCTCCTTATTGGGATGATAAGGTCAACAACTATTATTTAAACGAAATCTAAATAGGAAACTATAATTTTTTACTATGCTGCCCAATTACCATTTGCCTAGAATACCGGGGACTAGCTTCTAATAAATCGATATCATTTAAAGATTACATTTTTTGAGGACGGAATTTTCTTTATTGACTAAGACCAGTTCCAAGAGAGTTACGGAAAAGTGCAAATCTTCTTCTGGAATGATGACTACGTTAGTACTACCTCCAACGTTTGGAATGATGCCACTAACCAGGCCTACCAGTTTACATTCTCATTCGATAACACCTACAACGGGTTCTTCGGAGTCGACTTAAATAAGTATTCCTCATCATTCTCTCTATCTTTACTTCTACAACCCCAGAATGTATCCAAATTTAAATTTCCATTTAAGCTTTGAACTGATTGGTTATCCAAATGGTTGCAGAAATGGATCCTCCTCTGCTTATGTTGCCATTTACAGAGACAGCAAGCTTCTATATGCTCTGAAGGTGACTGACTCCGACAACTACGGCTTCATTAGAGACAACTGGCTAGCTGGCAACTACAGAGTCGTCGTCAAGGCCACTTGGACCACCAATAATATTTTACAATACCCTCTAATCATTATAGAATCGAGATATATTTTACGGAATGATGTGCAAGACTTCGCATTCAGAACATTCTTGCCCAGTGCAGCGAAGTTCTAGATTACTCAGAGTGTCAATGCTGACTCTAACGAGCCATATCTCGCCTTCCTCACTCAAACATTCCAACAGGCACAGTCTACTACTTTCGACCTTACCGAGTCCACTAACAACTGCAAATACAGGAAGGGTTGGGTTGGCACCACCGACAGCTATCAGCTTGGATTCTAAGGCCTCTCCTCCACTAAGACTTGCATACTGTAATGCATATTTTAAAATTTGCACTTTCAAGATAACCTTGACAGGAACAGGATATGGAGAATCATTATTGAACTCAGACTCAAGCGTTACTGGCTGCACAAAGACAACCTCAGTTAGTGATACTGATTAGAGAACTACGAATTATAGCTAAATTACATTTGTATTTAAGTAATTTTACGACTTCATTCACTTGCACTGCCACAGTAGTTTAAACTAAAAACCTTCTTTAAACTTATAATAGATTTAAAATAAATAAAAACTGGGTCAGCAACCATGATGCTCACTCCTTCCAGAGGACCGGAAGGCTTAACTTAGATTAAATTGAGTTACAGCTATTCTGGCCCTACATGCAAATGAACAGAGACCAATTGCTATAAGTTTAATTTTTAATTTCCTCGGGGAATCCAGAACCTCAACATATCATATAAGCATGTACTCACTATTATTAAGAAAATAGAATTGCAATTGCAAATTTAAGAAATAAAATCAAAACAACATTTTATTCTCCAGCTTTGTTTAGTGTCTGTTGCTGAAGAGAGGTCTAGTTTCCAAGTGTAATTAATTATATTGATGGCAGTTTGAATTGAAGATATATCTGTAAATCAATTATATAAAATGGCTTAGCAAACTTTCGCATATATAATATCTGATATCTAGAAAAGTTTTTGGAAAAGTTTGGAATTAGAAATGATTGTTAGAAAGTTTGACATTAAAAATTAGGTAAAAACAGATCAGTTGAAGTAAAACTCCATTCTGATGTAGTAAAACTCCATCTTTAAAATTTTTGAAACTAGCCAATCAGAGACTCTGCTTTGCTTAATAATTTTTAATTATTAAGTCTCTGATTGGCTAGTTTCAAAAATTTTAAAGATGGAGTTTTACTACATCAGAATGGAGTTTTACTTCAACTCACATGTTTTTACCTAATTTTTAATGTCAAACTTTCTAACAATCATTTCTAATTCCAAACTTTTCCAAAAACTTTTCTAGATATCAGATATTATATATGCGAAAGTTTGCTAAGCCATTTTATATAATTGATTTACAGATATATCTTCAATTCAAACTGCCATCAATATAATTAATTACACTTGGAAACTAGACCTCTCTTCAGCAACAGACACTAAACAAAGCTGGAGAATAAAATGTTGTTTTGATTTTATTTCTTAAATTTGCAATTGCAATTCTATTTTCTTAATATTAATTAAACCTCTAAGTAATAAAGATATGAATTTTCAGAGCCCCATTAAAACTCTCTCTGAAGAGTTCGGAGCGAAGAAGAGTCGTATTCGTAAGTGAATATAGTTAGCTGTTAATCGCCTTTTTATTTGGGCTGAGAAAGCAGTTAGGTAGTATTATTAAATAGTGTGCTTGGGAATAAAGTCGAATCGTGCGAATCTATAATTGGATTCGTTCTTTCACTTTCCTTAGGCGCGCTATCAATAACTTAAGTACTAAATAAGAGAATCAAATCACTCTTTTTCAATAGTCTTCTTTTATCAAATATCATCTTTCTTATTTAGACGCATCTATCTTGCTTTTTTATCTATAAGAATGATTAAGGGAAATTAAAAATGTTATTGCTAAAAAACTTAGAACATTTTTTATTTTCAAGATATAATTATTTTTATAACTTAATAGAAGCTATCATTTAAATAATGATGATGAATTTTGTTGTATCTCTTGAAGAAAGGGCTATAAAATAATCATTAACTTAATAAATTAAGATCACTCTTAATAATTTAAAAATCTTAATCATGCAATAAAAATAGGGATGATTAGACAAAAGTTGAGGATTAAATTAAAATTGGGGATTGATTAAAATAATAAATGGGGAGTTGCAGCTTTGTGGCAGGTTAAATCACAGATTCACCCCTTGATCTGAAGCAGATTCGAAAGCTTATAATAAAAATAATATGGACATCTTCTCAGCTCCTCTCAGCAAAGAGATATGATGAGTGCATATTTCATAGAATCAAATATCACCTTTATAAAAGTTTGTATCGCTTAGAACTCTGCACTGAGCGCTACCACATACAAGTTTAAAGGATGAAAAGTTCTTAAAAATTTATGCTGAATCGAATGGTCTAATAATTATTCAATTCTGAGACACTTCAACTGTCATAATTTTATTCCATTTTAATTTAATATCTCCTTAATCTCAGCTATATTAATTTTTTTGAAATTTTTAAATGCTATTATAAAGTTTAGAAGTAAATCAGTAAAATAAAAGCTGTGTGATTGATTGATCGGTAGGAATTGATTTAGAAGAATTGCAGTCAAACAAAGGGGAGTCCAACCAAGCTGATATAGTAGCCATTGATGGCTTAAGAAAAAATATTTGGCTATGTTGGTTATTCTTCCCAAGGTTTTTAATATGTCGTAAAGTCCGATGTGAGAGGGCAGGTTTGTCAAAACAGCATTGGTAACTTTATATACATCTTAGAAAACGTGAATTGCAAGAACAGCTTAAATGAGGACTCTCTGCCAAGAGTCAGCCACTGACAGAAAATCAAGGAAGTCTTGTTGCCATATCAAGTATGGAGTGATGTTTGTGAGAGCGTTGTTTAAAGGAGAGCACTTATCGATAGTGGGGTACTTCAAGTCATAGGCAACATCTGAGTCATCTCTTATGTAAAATGCTCCCAAAAGATACTTCAAGTTTGTGCTCACGCAGAAGATAGGATTAAATAATTTGATATGGTTATAGGGTCTTTCAAGTCTATTGAGGAGAGTCCTTCCACAAGCCCCACTATTCCAACTCCGATAAATAATTATTATATGGGTCAAGGTAGGCTGGACATAGTATTAGTAGTCTGCCCCTAGTAAAGAACTAGTCCACTGGTCCAAGAAGAATCGCTTGTCAACTACTGCCAACCCACTTATTTATTACATGGATATTGCCAAAAGCAACAGAACAGATTGCCTTATCATTATATTTCTAATTATATATTATAATAAAGTATTTTTGTAAATATAAAGAAGTGTTTAGTGCTGCTTTTGACTTTGAATTAAGAACATTTAATCATTTAACATATACTCAAATACTTTATTAAATCTGAGATTTACTGTTTTAATTAGAGAACTCTTGCTAATTATTTTCAACAGCTTGCTTGGTTGTGAACTCAAATATTTTCAAAAGGCCATGATGCTCAAGAGCAGATGTTTCATAAAAACTTGCTCCCATTTCTTTTGCGAAGCTCATTCCTTCCTCGTACTAGATTATATTAAAATAGTTGCTTCACTATCATTTTAATTAAGATTTGCCTGTCTCCTTAAGCATCTGCCATGTCTCCGCAAATAAAAATGAAATGATGATGTGCTTCACCTCATGCAAAGCAAAGTCAATTGATTGCACATTTATTTGCATCGCTATGAAACTTAACCTGCTCGTTATCATATAGCAGAAAACTTTTTAAATTATCTTATATTGATAATTTAAATTAATAATGTTACAATAAAAAAGTGAAATTAAATAGAAATTTTTATGAAAAACCACAACATCAAAAGCCGAATAAAATCCCTTCAGTGACTTCTTGAATTAAAATATTATAGAATCAATTTATATTTTTGAGTTTATAAAATATGATATGAAATTCTTTATCTAGTAAGAGAAAGGATCAATTTATATATCAACTCACTTTTAGCCTTACCCTAAAGCCATTTCTTGCTTTTTTTTTTAACTTTAATATATTAATTGACTTAAACTAATTATGACTTTATTGCTCAAGCAAAAATATAAATTTATCAAGAAGGGAAGTGTTAGTAAATAATTTCCCTTAAACATTAATTAATTTAAATTTAACTTATAGCTAGTTATTTTGGTTGAGTATATTTAAATGAATTTTGTATCTTCAGACATAAATAATCCATTATAGTTCATGCCTCCGTGGATGTTGACTGCTTTAACTATGAATCTAAATATTTTTAAATAGAATTGCGCTCCTATGTTGTCTAACTATCGAGTCACCAAAAGTCCTTCACAAAACCTTTTAACAACTGAGCTCTTATACTTTTACTCTAGATCCTAAATAATTCCTATTTTCACAGTTTTTAAAGGTTACTCCTCTTCCTTATTCTCCTCTTCCTCTCCAAATTATTCTTAATTTAATTATGAAAATTAATTTTTCTTAAAATAAATTTATTTTTAAAATATTTAAAAAATTTTTAAAATTTAAATTTTTTAAAAAATTTAAAAAATTTGGAAATTTTAAAAAAAGTTTTTTTTATTGAGAATGTTTTGTTTTTTATTTTTTATTATTTGTAATTTTTATTTTTTTAAAAAAATTTTTTTTCTTTCCCTTAAAAAGGCCTTTCTTCCCCTGATCATTAGGATTTAAATATATTTTGGGATTAGAATTCAAGCGAAGAAGAATAAAATAGCGTTTAAATAAAGGAGGGAGGAATTAAGATTCAGTAGAGGTTGTAAGATGTATTTAAATTTCTAAGTGAGGGAACGTGCGTGTATATATAATTACTCTCAGATTGGAGTTCGTTAATTAACTACAAATTTGAATTTAAGTTTGGTGGAGAATTTCAGTAGATTCATTTAATTGACTTTCATAATTTTCTTAATTAAATTCAAAAATATCAACACTTTTCATATGAAATCACTAGCAGCTATCTTACTGTTGGCCACCTCGGCCTAGGCAATTCAACTCAAGAGGGACGACTCCAAGATCCACAAGTTTGCAGACACACTCACAAGAGCGCAGCAAACTAACACAGGCCAGACCTGCCAAGACATTATTAAGAGGTTCTGGAAGCCAAGGTCATATGACTACACCACCATGCATCAATTCATATTTCATTTATTCTTAAATCATTAACCATTATTGGAAGTGGAAAGCAATTCACAGACCCAGACTTTTAATTGTCCGTTGACGGAATTAATCATTTCATTAATTCTTAATGTACTGGCCTTAGTATGATACCAAAGACGACTGGATGACCCAGTATGAACATATATTTAGCTTAAATATTTAAGGATAAATAATGACCTTGCGAGAGCAAGAGAGAGATTCCCTTCTGCAACTCTATTCGGGGCTAAGGTCCAGCCTCTCGATATGGATTAATAATAGTTTTGATTAGGGCTACTTGGGTGATTGCTACTTCATCGCATCTTGCTCAGCTGCTGCCGAGTGGGAAGCCAGAGTCAAGAGGCTATTCGTTACTCAAGACTACAACTAAGAAGGAATCATCGTAGTCAAAGGAATTTTATGTTTTAATGGTACTCGGCCAGCCTCAGACTTATTATTAAGCTTTTAAAATGTGAAAATGAATATAATCAGACTTTATTTCATTATAGAGTATGTCTATATGATGATATTTATGAATTGACTAATAAAACTTAGAAGTGATAACATATTTTATTTTTGTTATTTAGACTATCGTGATAGATGATATCCTTCCTTTCTACAAAGGTCAGAGGAATCTAATCTTCGACGGCCTGTCTGACTAGAACTCCCTCTGGGGACCTTTTATTGAAAAGGCGGGGGCCCAAGGGTTTTAAAGGGGCAAGGAAAAATTCGAGGGAAAAGGGGAGCAAGTTTCCAATTCTTCTATGGACTGACAAAATTTATTTAAAAGACTACTAGTGGAGGAGCGCCAGTGATATCTTCTCCCTCGTCTCTCAGGCTGACAAGTAAATTAAATTAGAGCAGAATTAAAAATGCTTCTTTTTCTTCTAAATTTACCAGTTCATTATCTATGCTAGTGTTCCAGGAGATTAATTTACTTTTTAATAGACGGTGATCATTACTAAACCAACAAATATGGCCTCGCCAAGTCTCATGCCTACACCTTTTATAAACATATTTAAAGTGCAATAAAGCAATTTTAATATTTAAAGATAAATTATAAAAAAATAATTAATCCAAAAATTTTAAATTTTCTACCCCTTTAAATTTTATATTTAAAGTTAATTTCAAATATATTAAAAATTTACAAATTATATTATTTATTAAATCTATATTTGTTTAAGAGATAATTGATAAAGAGAATATAAATTAAAATTATGAATAACCTTGCTGTCAACACACATCGTTTATAACGCTGACGGGTCTGAGAAGGCAAGACTTTACAGGTGCAGAAACCCTTGGGGAAAGGACGGTGCTTACTCAAATATATTTAATTTACAATGGAACTTCATCTTCCTTCTTCTCTTTAATTTTAACTTGGAATGATTTATCAACTATCTGGTAGGACACCAAGAACAACTTTAAATTATTGTTGCACGATTTATTTTTAAATCCAATTGTTGTTTTATTAACTACTAAGGGCAAGTTCCTTACACATCTGACGTTAAAGATGGAGTCTTCTTCATCGACCAAGCACAATTCCATGAAAGCTATGCCAAAGTTGAGATCTTCTTCTGGAATGATGACTATGTGAGTACCACCTCCAACGTCTGGAACGATCAACTCAACTTCGGCAACTCCTTCACTTTCACTCTAGACTCTCAAGTCGATGGCTATTTTGGTGTTGACTTACTAATTATTAAAAGATAAATGAGTTACTTTTGTCCAATTAAAAAAAATATAAGATTTTCTTAAAGAGTCTTTCTTTACTCAAAATTATTTTATAAAGCTAATTAAAAAAAAAAAGATCTTTTTTTTTTTGAATTAAAAGAACGAAATTAAATATGATACTGATGATTTATATTGTGAAAATATATTAAATCATTTTTATAAGAAGACTATTATTGTTGACTTCTATAATCCAAGAATGTATGAAATAATAATTTTTGGCCATATTTTAATTAAAAAAATGCTTAATGAGAATAAATTTGAAATTTTTTAAGAATTTTAGCTGAACAGTTTTAAAGTACTCATTCTTAGCATGAGATATTTTGATAAATGTATCCTGTGGGTTGCAGAACTGGGGGTTCTTAGGCATCAGTTACCATTATAAAAGACGGCAAGAAAATCTCCTCCTTCACAGCCTACGACTCAGATAACTATGGCTTCGCAAGTGGTACCTGGGCCGCTGGAAAATATCTTGTGCTAATCTAGCCTTCCTGGCAATCAAATTTATTTATCTTCAAATGATGTGAGAGACTACGCCTTCAGAACTTTCCTTCCCTCAGCTGCTAAGTTCCAAATCACATAGACTGCCCTTAAGAGTACAAGTGAGCTTGCTACCCTTGTAGCAAGCTCACTACTGACAGATATGCTCGCACTTCCTTTTGATATCTCTGACCCCTAAGGATTCTCCATGAAAAGAGGTTTCTTGAGCGGAGCTAATGCCTACTTCATTGCATTCAAAGGTGCCCTTGGGAAAAAATTTTTTTTTAAATTTAATTAATTTTTTTTATCTGTTTTTTTTTTTTAAAAAAAAAATAAAATTTTTTTAAAAAAAAAAATAGGAATTCCCCCCCTTTTTTTATACAAAAATTTTAAAAAATTTTAAAATTTTAAAAAACAAAAAATTTTTTTGCTTTAAAAAAATTTTTAAATGAAATTTTATTTTTCAAAAATTTTAAAGAAATAATTTTTAAAAATTAATTCGAATTTTTTTGGTTTTTTTTAAAAATATAAAGTCTTATGAAGAAACTAGAGTTAATATACAAAATTTTTAATTTTTGATTCGCCCCTTTAGTTTTTTAAAAAGTGATTTGGCTGTTTTATCAAAATTTTTGCAATCTTTAAATTTAATATTAAATTTTAAAAAAGAATCCCGACAAGTTTAGATATAATAGCCAAAATCACTTTATCTCCAATTACTTTAAAAATTTCTGCTAAAAAATGATTGATAAACTCTATAAAATAAATTTAGAGGATTTTACAATTATATGCACAATTTTTAAAAATAATCATAAAAATTCATTTGCCCCAAAAAAGTTATCAAAAAATTTCCCGTATCAGGGGATTACTTATAGGGAGATAACCTCTTTAAAAAAAAAGCCCTTTAAATAAAGTAATTTAAATGTACTTAGTTATTTATGGGGAAAAAAACATAAATATAACATCAATCAGTCATCAATTTTTAAATTCAATAAATAATATTAATAGGTCATATTAAAAAAAAAATGAAAAATTTGTAAAAAAAGACCCTCTTAGAAATTTTAAAAGGGCCCGAATTTCTTAATTTTTTGGGATTTTTAGCTAATTTTGACACTAAATGGGCACTTTTTTTGGCATTTTGTTCATATTTAGGGGGGTGTGCACTTCCGTCCCCCCCCCCCATTTTCTTTTCATACATAAAATTTACATTTTATAGAATAAAAAATTAAAAGGTTTTTCTTGCTTGACAAACGAAATTTAAAATAAACTTTCATTCTTTCAATTATAATGAAATATTTTATCAGAAAAAAAATATTAAGCTTCTGAATACTTATCGAACTTATTTAATAATGTGTGAAGTTCTTATACGTAATTTAGGATAATTTAAAATAAAAAAATTTAACTAAAAGAGTTAAATTTAAGACTTGCTCTTTCACTACGTCGATCAGTGGGACAGGCGAGGGAGAATCAGCTTTGATTTCAGACAAGGACTACAGTTAATGCAAAAAGACCATATCTACCGTGGCAGATGGAAGAACCAAGACTTAATAAAAGTTAATTAATTTAGACTGCTTACTCTTGCAGCTGCACAGCAGTTGGCACTGACACTTGCTCAAAACATAAATTCAAAATTTAATTGCAACTATCTGGTATCAATCCCATCAGTGGCTAAATCAATTAGTGCTGGCTACGGCTACTCATACTCTTGCAAGTGATTATCATCATATTTGTTTTTAATTTATGAGTACCCACAGTCTTATGGCCTTAGCCAATAAGATAAATATTAAAGACAACTAAGACAACTTGGAGAACCTTTTAATTAAGAAATTGTCCAAGAAATATGTGCTTAAATATAACAAAAAGGTTATTTTCACTAAGAAATATTCTTCAAAAATTTAAATTTACAATCTTTATATTAATTGAGGCAGATATTAAATTCGTATATGAAGCTCATTTTATTCCAGCTAAAACTCTCAACAATCTCGTTTTAATCGTTCTTAAGATAGTTAAATTTTTTTTAGCAATTAAGACAACTTAATTATGATAAGGAGCAATTTTCAGTGTGCTCATCTGCGAGTATCTACACACTCACGATTTTAAATAAATTTTTAGTCTTGGATTTCTAATAAAAATAGAACAAGATAATAAGAATTTAATATATTCCTTTTTTCTAATCGAAATTTAATGAATAAATACAGCTGATAAATAATTTACATTTAAATTCAATATTTGCTACATCTTAAAATCATTTTTCTTTAAAATTTAGGAAAGATAATTTATTTAAATCTCTTTGAAATCAATTTTTCGCCTCTTTCAAAAGCTGATAGAATTATAATAGCTAATAAAAATAAAATTTATATGAGCAATAAATCTAATGAATGATAAAGAAAAAAAGCATGAGTCAGAAAAGCCCCATATAAAAAGAAAGTCAGAATAAACTGTGTATAACATTAAGTGCTTCTTCTATATCAGAGAACGAAGTGTAAGGTTTCATAAGTTGCTTGATTATTATGACCTAACCTTTTAAAAGAAAATTTATCTATTTTACTAAGTATTATTGCGAATTATATTGCTTGATATTCATACAAGTAGTAAGACACAATAAAATATCTTGAAGCTATTAATAACTTTTGTAAAGTAGGCTTAATATCTTTGTTCGTTATTTTTTAATGAGAAATTTGAATTTAATTTTGGAGTTGAATTAGTATTTAACGAACGTTCTTCTTAAGTTTCTTAATTAATAAAATTCAAACTTATTAACACTTCCTACATGCGATCGCTTGCTACTATGCTGCTGTTGGTGGCCTCTACCTCAGCACTTCGACTTCAGAGGGACAACTCTAAGCTCCATAAGTTCTCTTAAATACTCTCTAGTGCTCAGCAAACTAACACTGGTTAGGGTTGCTAAGATATCATTAAGAGATTTTGGAAGCCTAGAACCTACGACTACAATACCATACAAATAATTATCAAATTTATATAAGTAAATAATAATACGAACTTTGGAGTGTCACTAAATCTTCCGCTAAATATTTTTATTTATTCAAACTCAAAAAAAGAATCTCTTTTCCTCATTTTTGCTATGAGTAAGTTTGAATCTTTGTAGATTTTATGATTCTTGATTAGCTGGTAACTTCATGAATTAATTTAAAGGCAAGGTGATAAATTTTAATAAAAGGGAGTGACCATCCTTTATTATAAATTCTAATCTATTAAAATTAAATTAAAATAAATAATTTAAGTAACCATAATTGGCAGTGGCAAATAATTCACAGACCCAGATTTTTCTTTGTCCGTGGACGGAATGACCAAGTTTTTAAGAATTTTAAATTATGTACTGGCCTTAGTATGACACCGTGGATGACTGGATGTCTAAATATGAACTTTCAATTTATTTTTGTTAAATTTAAACTGGCAAGAGCAGAGATAGGTTCCCTACAGCTACTCTATTCGGAGCCAAGGTCCAACCTCTGATATGGATTAGTTATTAAAAAATTAATTAGGGGTACTTGGGAGATTGCTACTTCATCGCTTCTTGCGCGGGGGCAGCTGAGTGGGAAGCCAGGATCAAGAAAGTTTTTGTGACTCAAGACTACAATAAAGAGGGAATCATCGTACTTAAAGGAATTTTATGTTTTAATGGTCCTGGGCTAGCCTCAGACAGGAATTTTAATTGCTTAAGAAAATTTAGATAAGTTATTTCCAACTTATAGAAGTCATTAAAGTGAGACAAATAGTTAATTTGCCTTTCTTATTTTTCAGTTTATAGAAGTACACACAATCTATGATTTGATGAATAAAGACATATTTGTTTAGACAGTAGTGATTGACGATATCCTTCCCTTCTACAAAGGGCAAGCATAGCTTATCTTTGATGGCTTGTCAGACTAGGGCTCCCTCTGGGGTCCCTTCCTCGAGAAAGCCTGGTCTAAGGTCCACAGCAGCTACGACAGGATCGAGTCAGGTTTAATAAAATTTTACTCTGTTTAAGGTAGAGGAGCAGAAGTGTTCTAGTTCTTATACGGTCTACCCACTACTGCATATTCAAAGAACGACAACTCATGGATTACCGCCAGTGATATATTCACTATCGTCTCAAAGGCCGACAAGTAAAATTGGGGGATTATATATTAAACACAACAAATAATTCAACTTACAAAAAAAATATTTATCTTTATCTGAAAAGCAAAGAAAATCTTAAATCATTAGAAATTGTAACAACTTAAACTCATTTGATTTTAGGATAAACTAATTAATTTATTAATTTGTAGATTGCAATATTTTGGAATTTAAAATTTGGTGAGCAGAAACATCTTTCCTCCTATATAATTGATAACATAAGGAATGATATTAAAATATTGCATTGAATTTACCAGTACATAATCTTCGGCGGAGTGCCAGGAGATAAATTTATGTTTTTAGATGGTAATCATTACTAGAACAACAAATATGGACTTGCAAAATCACATGCCTATACCATCCAATAACTTATTTATTTCATCCATAAAAATTATATCTATTTATTAAATTTGTTTCAAATTATTTGTTGATCTTATATCTACAATTAATAAATAAAGCATACTAGTTGATTTTTTAATGCATTTTCTAAGATATGGTTTAACCATCCTGTCTACTCACTGTGGTATACAATGAAGATGGCAGCTTGAAAGCCAAACTGTTTAGATGCAGAAACCCCTGGGGTGTGGACGGTGCTTACTAATTTTCTATAATTTACAATGGAACTTCCACTATCTTAAATATGCATATGTTTTAACTTGGAATGATAAAGCAATGATTTGGACAGACTCTAACAACTTAAATTCTTAATCTCTCGTTTAAAATTAATGGCTAAATCTATGCTTATATTTCTAAAATAAACATTCTTGTGATAAATAAAGAATTAACTTTATTTTTTTATTGGCCAAAAAAATCTAATGATGATATTTTTTAGATGTCATTTAAACTATAGATACTAAGTTCCATACAAGCAAGATGACAAAGATGGCGTCTTCTTCATCGACCAACAGCAATTCCATGAGAGTTTTGGACGCGTGGAAATCTACTTCTGGAATGATGACTATGTCAGCACTACTTCCAATGTGTGGGGAGACACTCTTGGCTTCGGAAACACTTTCTCTTTCACACTAACAGCTTAGTACGATGGCTTCTTCGGAGTTGACTAAAAATACTATTTAAGAAAGATTATGCAAATCATTGTTAATACTACTTTATAAATTAAAGTTTTGAAATTTATTGACTTCTATAATCCAAGAATGTATCTATTTTTAATATCTTCAAATCAAAGATTAAATTATTGTTAATTAATATCTATTTGTTTCATTTGCAATTAATGTTCTAATTTTGATGTACCCTAAGGGATGCAGAACTGGAAACTCTCAAGCAAGTGTCACTATTTTGAAAGATGGGAAGCGAGTCTCAAGTTTCATTGCCTACGACTCAGATAACTATGGCTACTAAAGTGGCACATGGGCGGCTGGCAAATACCTTGTGGTTATCTAGCCAACTTGGCAAGCCAATTTAATTATTTATAAATGATGTGAGAGACTACGCTTTCAGGACTTTCATGCCTTCAGCCGCTAAATTCCAGATCACCCAGGCTGCTTGAAGAGCACTAACGATTTAACTGGTATTCTCTCTGGCTCTTCACTTATAGATGTGCTGGCTCTTTCATTTGATGTGACTGATCCTTTAGGATTCACCATGAAAAGAGGATTTTTGAAGGGTGCAAACGCCTACTATTTCGGTTTCAAAGGTGCTCCATCAAAGACTTTAACAATTTAGTTGAATGAAGAATTCAAAATTTTTTTTTTTAATTTGATTTATATATATTTGCGAAAATCGTATTTGAGTAATTTAATGATTTAACTAGTAATTTAAAGATATAATTTATATACTTGTACTTTCTCCTTGACACTTTATGGGACTGGAGAGGGAGAATCAGCTCTGGCTTCAGATTAAGATACTAGCAAATGCCAGAAGTCCAGCTCCGCAACTGATGATGGAAGAACTAAGACTCTTTAGTTTATATAAAAATATAGTATTATTTTTGAAGACTTAATACGTGTGCCCCTGCTAAACTGTTGGAACGCAGACTTGCTCAAATCTATTATTTTTTATAGTGCACCTATCTAGTCTAAATTCCATCAATCGCCAAATCTATAGCCGCTGGTTACGGCTATTCATACTCTTGCTAATGATATAATCAAAATTCAATCAGAAATAAGTCCTCATATTAAAATAAGGAGTGAGATTATAAATAAAGTGTAACAAAAATTATACTTCTGTAAAATATTTTACAAGAATTCGAATCTTATTCTCGTTATTATGGGTTAATGTTTTATCTTATTAAATTATTAGTTGTGTCGTCAAAAAATGATGAGCCAGTAATATAAATTAATCTCTTACATTAAAGGCTAAGAATTGCAAATCTAGCACCAAAGCTCATTTAATCAAGTAAGAGCATAATTCTATTCTCGCAATCCTATATTTATATTTCTTATCTTTATCGTATTCTAATTATGAGCTAAAATTATTTTACAAGTTATTTTGTTTAAAAAATGAGTGTGTTATACTAAAAACTAAGTGCACTTGGACAATTAAGAGAGCTTAATTATACTTAAAGAGATATAACAGCTAAGAAGCTTGGAGAAACTTTTAATTAGGTAGTATTCCAAGTAGTAATGGCTTAAGAATCCTAAAAACTATTTCTTAAATTTAAATTTAGCTCAACATATCTATTACTGATTTAATTACTTCTTAGTTAGAATAAAAATATTAGCTTAAATCTAAAGGAATAGACAAAATGCAGTATAATGTAAGCACCAATTTTTTATAAGACTTATTTTAACTCTCTTATCATCAAAGATAAATCGATTTAAATTATTTCTTTATTTATAATAGGATTCTGATTCAAATAAATAATAGATTCTTTATTTACCAAAATAATTTTTGAGTTTAAAATATTTCAGATTTCTTTGAACAAATTTATTTTTTTAAGAAAGGAGAAGTTAGTTTGGCAAAAATAAATAAATTAAGCGTTATTACGAGTTCTGTATATTCGAATAGATTAGTAAATGTACTCATTAATTTAAAATGAGATAATAAATTATTTGATCATCAACCTCTAAGGATATTTATCTTATTTAAGGAGTGTGACTTTATTAAGTTATAATATTAATATCTTTTATTGCTTTGAGGGATGAAATCTTTGGCAACTGTCTTGCTGTTGGCGGCTTCGGCCTCTGCTCTTCAACTGAAGAGGGACAACTCTAAAATACACAAGCTAGCTGAAAAGCTTTCTAGAGCCCAGCAAACCAACACGGGTCAGACTTGCCAAGATATCATCAAAAGGTTCTGGAAACCCCGCAACTACGACTACAATACAAATGAACGAGTTTAAATTGATGGTTAATTTTCAATGCCAAGATTGGAAGTGCGATTTTATTCACAGATCCAGATTTTAAACTCGACGATGACGGTATGTACAATTTATTTATGAATGTTTGGCCTTAGTATGACAAAAAAGACGACTGGATGTCTAAATATGAACTTTAAATTTTCTTTTTTAAAAAAATGCTAAAATTTAACTTGATAGAGCGAGAAATAGATTACCTACAGCAACTCTCTTTGGAGCTAAAAATAAGGTTCTCCCCCTCGATATGGATTAAGTTTAAATAAGTTTTGATTAGGGCTACCTTGGAGATTGCTACTTCATCGCCTCTTGCGCAGCTGCTGCCGAGTGGGAAGATAGAATCAAGCGACTGTTTGTAACTCAGACCTACAATAAAGAGGGAATCATCGTAGTCAAAGGAATTTTATCTTTTAATGGTACTCGGTGAACAATAGACTATATCTTTAAAAATAAATAAATTAAATTTGAATAATTGATTATCAATTTTTTTAAGACTTATTTTCATATTCTATTCAGATTTTGAAGAAAAAATAAAGGGAAATAATTACAAATAATTAAAAATATTAGCCCAAAGATTTCTTTGAAGATTATTAACAAAAGGAAAAATAGAATTCTGAAGGCTTTATAAATGATAATATTCTTTTTTTAAATATGATTTTTAATTTACTTTGAAGACTATCGTAATCGATGATATTCTTCCTTTCTACAAAGGTTAATCGAATCTTATATTCGACGGCTTATCCGATTAAAACTCATAATTTATTATCAAATAAAAGTATGGAGCATTTTATATTTAAAATACTTAATCAGTGCTTTAAATTTATTAGTTATTATTTTTTTAAATTTAAAGCATTAAAAATTATAATTGTTCTTTGAGTAATTAATTTGTTCGTTCTTCAATCTAATGAGGATTTGATTAGAACTCACTGTGGGGTCCCTTTATTGAAAAAGTTTGGGCAAGGTCCATGGAAGCTACGATAGAATTGAGGCAGGCTATTTTTATTTAAAGAAGGTGGTGGTGCGGAAGTTTTCCAATTCTTGTACGGTCTTCCAACTACCTTGTATATGAAGAACGAAGCACAGTGGAAATCGGCTAATGATATTTTCTCAATCGTATCTCAAGCCGATAAGTAAACTGCAGATAGTAAATTAATCTCTATTTTAATTCTCATTCTTGATTGCAGATAAATAGATTACTAGTACATCATCTACGCTGGTGTCCCAGGAGACAAATATTTTCAATTTAAATTTAGACGGTGATCATTATCAAAACAATAAATATGGACTCGCTAAGTCTCACGCCTACACCATACAATTAAATTCTTTTTAATAATAAATTCAGTTTTATTTTTCTACTATTTTTTATTCACCGTACTCTCGACTCATATTATCTACAATCATAACTCCATTTTAAAAACATTAAATAAGCAGTTTAATCATAAAAAGTTGGATAAACTAGTTTAAAGATTAAAATTATTGATTATAAGAACCTAAAATAAATGAATCATACCCCACTAATTCATAGTTTTTTACAATATTTTTATTGTGGTTATAAATGCTGATGGAACTGAGAAAGCAAGACTGTTCAGATGCAGAAACCCTTGGGGCCTTGACGGTGCTTACAGACTTTAATTTATATAAGCTTACAATGGTACCTCCTCTTTATTATAATTTATTTAACCTGGAATGATCTTGCAGACATCTGGAAAGATACTAAGAACAACTATTCATTTTCACATATTATTGAGAAAGCAACAATTATTTTGATAGTGCAAAATATTTCTTCCTTTTATAATTGGAAATTTACTTTCTTTATTATTTTTAGCTACTCATCTATTTATTGAGATGATTAATTTAAACTACAAAGCTCAAGTCCCCTTCAGCTCGGATGTTAAAGATGGAATATTCTTCATCGATCAGTATTAATTCCACGAGAGCTACAATAAAATTCAGATCTTCTTCTGGAATGATGACTTCGTGAGCACTACTTCCCAAGTGAAGGGAGATTCTCTAGGCTTCGGAAACCAATTTTAGTTTATTCTCAGCGCACCCTACGATGGGTTCTTCGGAGTCGACTTTCAAATTAACGTTCAAATTTAAGTCTTTGTCATAATATTTACTTCTACAACCCTAGAATGTACTATAAAAAATAAGTAGATAGATTCATTTATTAAAGAGGAAAGGTAATAAGAAAATTATAAACCTTCCACTAATTCTTGATATAAGTAATTGATGTATCCCGTGGGATGCAGGACTGGATCCACCTACGCGGACGTTACTATTTTCAAGGACGGCGCCAAGATATCTTCGTTCAAGGCCTACGACTTCAATAACTATGGATTTGCCAGATAGACCTGGGAGGCAGGTAAATATACAGTGCTCGTTCAACCTTATTGGTAACCCAATTAAACATATTATGTTTCTTTAAGTTTAATGACGTCAAAGACTACGCCTTCAGAACTTTCCTACCTAGTGCAGCCAAGTTCCTGATCACCCAAACAGCAATGAAGAGTGCACTTGAAGCGGGTAACATCTTAGCTCCTTCGTTTGTATCAGCTGCCAAGGGTATTGATATTCCAAACGTTGATAAAGCTCTGGGAGTAAACTTCAAGAAGGGCTTTTTAGATGGCAAAATGTCTACTACCTAGGCTATAACGTTTCTTCAACAAAAACTTGCACTTTAAATTATTGCATGGAATCTTACCCTTATTTTAAGTTATTTAAATTCAACTCTATCATAATTTGCTTTTATAATTTCTAGGAATAAAATTCAAATTGATTTAGAAGATATTAAGCACTTTCACGACTACTTTAGTTGGAGTTGGAAATGGAGAATCCGCCCTAGCCTCAGATAAAGATATTAGCAAGTGCACTAGAACTACCATTCCTCAAACTGATGGAAGAACCAAGACTATCAAATCTATTATGATATATATATGCTCATTTGATTGCTATGAATTTTAAAAGACTCAAATTTCTTGCTCTTGCACAATTTCAGGCACGGACTCAAACCCACCCATCTGCAAAATATAATATAAGTTAACGAATGTAAAGCAATTACGTGGTCTACATTCCATCTACTGGTCAGGCAGTAAGCGCAGGCTATGGCTACAACTACTCCTGTAAATGATCAAATTTATCTTATTTTGAGCAACCGCCACCACATCCTCTTCAGAATGAAGATATTCTAGGAGTGTCAGATTGATATTAAACATTCTCAAATTCAAGATTAATTATACATCAATTAATTATTGGACTTAATATGATGTGATTAAGTCCCTCAAGGTAATAAATAGTAGTCTGCCATTAGACTTATAAATCGAAAGATATTTAGTCGTGGTTGGACTGATGAATTTATAATCTCTACAGGTATTTAATAACCTGGCTGCTGTTGGGAAACCTTCCTAATAGTTATGAGATTACTAGTTTGTCAGTAAGTAAGGTAAAAAAGATATATTTTATTTTATTTAAATTTACCACTCATATAATGCAGGAGCCTCCATATTTTATTCAATTAGAAGTAGAGAAAATTTATTTAAGGAAATATTTATTCTTTGCCAAAATTATTCAAACAGAAAAACAATAACACACACACACAGTTAAGGTGTTGGAACTTTTCAATTTTTTTATTTGGGATAGCATTAAATTTACTGCAATATAATCCAAATTTTGGAATAAGATATTAAGCCCCATATTGTTAATGATTTATTATCACTATGAATCTGAGTATCAGTATTTTAAGTGAATTGACAGTAAAGAAGTTAATAAATAAATCGTTTTTTATCTGAATTAAATCGAATAAGGAAGTTAGTAGGTTGTTGAAAATTTGATATTAGCAGATACAAATTAATAATTGCTGCTTTACTAGTTTACTAGTTTATTTTTAGAGTTGCCTAGCATGTTTTAATTACAATAAACACTTCAAGCTATAACTAAAAGCTATTGCATACTGATCAAGAAAGATTAGTCATCACAGATTTAAAAAAATATCTTATTACCTATTCTTTTAATAAAGAAAATTAGGAACTATTAACTTAAACAGATTTTAAAACTTATTAATTTGAGAAATCATTTTTTGATAAATTTTATAATAATGCTTGATTTTAAGGGGTCTTTGAGAGTAAATAAATTAAATAATATCCACGCTTCTGTGTATGAGATCTTTGGCAACTCTCTTGCTTTTGTCGGCTGCGGCCTCCGCCCTCAAGCTTAAGAGGGACTCCTCCATACTCCATAAATTCGTTGGCTCCCTTTCCAGAGCTTAGCAAACTAACACTGGCTAGACTTGCCAAGATGTCATCAAGAAGTTCTGGAAGTCAGCTGACTATGACTATTTTACATATTTTATATTAATAAAATTAACTATCAGTCTATAATTGGAAGTGGCAAATAATTTACCGACCCTGATTTCAAACTCTCCCTTTAATTTAATTTAATCAATCTTTTAATTAATTTAAGAACCATTTGATTTCATTTCTTACTTAAATTAATAGAATTTCTAAATATAAACTTTAAAATTGCTATTAAACTATCCATTGACGGGATGTTTAATAATAATTTTAGTTAATTGAATGTTCTGGCCTTAATACTCAGACAAAGAAGGATGGATGAGTTCCTATGAACAGATAATTAAATATTTTAACTTGCTAGAGCCAAAGACAAGTTCCCAACTGCAACCATGTTCGGAGTCAACAACAAAGTCCTACCTCTCGACATGGATTAGGCTTATTATAATAATTTATTTTAGGGGTAGCTTGGTGATTGCTACTTTATTGCAGCCTGTGCAGCCACAGCTGAGTGGGAAGAGAGAGTCAGGAAGATATTTGTGACTCAAGACTACAATAAAGAGGGAATCATCGTCGTCAAAGGAATATCTATTTTAAATGGTGCTTGGACAGCAAAAGGCTCTTATAAACATAAAATGGGAATGTTAAGATAAAAGTCTATTGTAGTGGATGATATCCTCCCTTTCGTAAAAAACAGCAATCCTCCGAGGCTCATCTTTGACGGACTTTCTGACTGGAACTCACTCTGGGGACCCTTCATTGAGAAGGTCTGGGCTAAGGTTCATGGCTACTACGACAGAATCCAATATGGTTTAAATTTAAAGCACATTTATCTCATGCAAATAACTTAAGGTAACGGGGCAGAGGTTTTCCAATTCTTATTTGGACTTCCTGTGGTCAGACACTACAGAGACCAAGGACAGTGGAAGTCTGCAGCTGATATTTTCAAGCTAGTATCAGACGCCGACAAGTAAACATAATTTCAGCAATTCCTAATCCAAATACTTAAAATTAAGTTTATCAGTACATTTAAAGCCAAACAAAATTTTAATTATAGAGTATTATATATTCATGCATATCTTCTTATTAAGAAACAATAAAGTGATTTTCATAAGTCAATTTGATATCTCTTATTTAGATATTAATGTATTAGATTAAAGAAACTATTTGAAATAGGGGATTTATTATGTATGCTGGAACACCAGGATATTACTGCCTCATTTTATTTATTAGGAGAAGGCGATCACTTCCAAAACAACAAATACGGGCTTGCAAAATCTCATGCCTACACCTTAATCTGCTTAAAAAATGAATAATTTATCTTTATCCTTACTGTCCTCCCATATTATCTACAACGCTGATGGAAGTGAGAAGGCAAGACTTTTCAGATGTCGTAACCCTTGGGGCCAAGACGGAGCTTACTTTTTATTTACAATGGCACCTCTCTATATTTTTCTTTTCTTCTTTTAACCTGGCGCGACAAGTCCCCCATCTGGTAGGACAAAACAAACAACTACGCTGCTCAGCTGCCCTATACTGATAACACTCAAGATGGAATTTTCTACATAGATCAAGACACCTTCTATGAGAGTTTCAGCACCGTCTAAATTTACTTCTGGAATGATGACTATGTGAGCACCACCTCAAACATCTGGAACGATCAGCTCAACTTCGGAAACTCCTTCACTTTCACTCTTGATGCATCCTATGATGGCTTCTTCGGCATAGACAAATTAAATTATTGGCAATTCACTAAATTAAAAATAATGGCCATTTATTCAAAAACATTGCTTTTAAATGATTTAAAGTTAAAAAAAATTTTAATACAAAAATTTCATAAGAATAAATACAAAAATATAAAGAAGCAGAATTTTAATTGAAAAGAAAAATAGCTTAATTAAGTAACAGGAAATTGCTTAAATTTTATAAATCAAAAAATGAAATACTCAGTTAGTATAATACACATTTTAAATTATCGATATAATTCCTTTGCCTATTTTTCATATATTCCTATAGTTAAATCCTTTTTTATTAATTTCTGCCATAACCAATAATATATATTTTTTCTATTTCTGCTTCCACTATCTTATATTTTTAAAAATGTAGCAGTAGGTTCCCCCCAGTCTGCAATGGCACCCTCATCATGCCACAAGTCAAGATGGGCATCTGCAAACTGAGCAAATTTGAGAGTCTTTCTTGCAACAAAGGCAGGAGTAGGTCTAATGAAGTAGTGGAGATTGTCTATGAAATCGTTGCTCTCAAGTTCTTTGGGCTTGTCTCTGATATCTCTAATTTGTCTATAATGATGTGAGAGACTACGCTTTCAGAACTTTCCTCCCATCAGCTGCTAAGTTCCAAATCACTCAGACCACTTGCAAGAGTGCTACTGAATACTCAGCTCTGTTCGCAGGCTATCAACTTTAGGAGGCTATTAAGATTGACTATACTTTCACAGACGCAAAGGGAGGATTCTAATTTAAGAAAAACTACCTACCAAACACAAACAGTTACTACTTCGGTTATAAGGGAGTGCTTGGCAAGACTTGCTTCAAATTATGCCTTGGAATATTTAATATATGAGCTTGCACTTTTAGTACGACTCTAAGTGGAATCGGAGATGCAGAGAGTGCAATTACCTCTGACAAAGACACCAGCAAGTGCACCAAGGTGAACTCAATTGAGAAGGACGGAAGGACGAAAACTACTTATGGTTGCAGTTGCACTGTCAAAGACCTCGACATCTGCATAATATTGTTAAAATCATTGAACTATAAGTTTATGCACCTATTTGATTCCCATACCAGTTACAACCACTCAATCAAATGCTAGTTGGGGTTATTCTTGGAGCTGCAAGTGAATCTATTAAATATATTGAAAGTGAGCTAGCTAGATATTACTAATTCTGTTATGAGATTGTAGATGAATTCGAATTTACAATTTTGAGATATAAAGTTGGAGTTTGGGTAAAGACCATTTGCCAACTCTAAAGAGTTTGGTGAAAATTGGTTTGCACTCATATCCAGAGTTAATAAAGTAAGAAGCTATCATCAAAATTAAAATTGATTAATTAAATTCTCAGAATAAATTTAATTTTGCAATTTCCAATTTAACATTAAGCAATAAATTAATTTTGATGAAAAACAATTTTAATTTGCTCTTATAAATAAAAGGAAAAATATATTTGATTAGCATTTTAAAGAATAATATTAATGTTATAATTGGAGGCAATCTTTAATTTGATTATCTAATTAGCTTTCAGTAAGATTTTATTTATATTTTCACTTTAGATATAAGAAATTTTCTATTTACATAAGAGGTGAGAGTGAGAATATAATTTCGCTATTATTATGTCTAATATAAAATTAGTGTAGAATTGGCTTGAAAATTTAGCAATAGAAAATAATTCTAAAACTATCGTAAGATACTTCATATTACGCAGAGATTAATTCTAAGTTTTAATTTTTTAATTCGTAAATTAAATAGCAAGAATTACTTAAAACCATGAAAAATAGCAGTCAGTATGAATTTTTAATTTTATAAAGAAATTCGAATTTATATAGGCTTTGTTTAGTAAATTTGCGAGTTATTGTAAATAGTGAAATTTTGGGATTTCCCATAATTTATGTTCTTAATTTTAACTAGGTTCAAAATATAATTAATGCTCATTTTAAATTAATTTTTTTAATAATTTATTGAAAAATTGATAAAATATTGGTGATGCTTTTAATTAATAATTATTTTGTTATTTTATCTAAAGGATATTATTGTAAATTTCCCCTTTAGCATTTAAATTTAATATTATTAGACTAAACTATAACTAAAATATAATTATTGATTATTAACTTTTAATGGGATTAAGTTTGAGAGTAGAGGTTTCAATATCACTAAAAGTATATGTTCTTGTATGAATAAATACTTAGAAGTTAACAATCAAACAGAGCCATGTTTATTTTTAATTAATTCAAAAGATATGGTAGTAATTAAATATCTAGAGAATCATATGACATTTTTTATTATTCTGATAATTGAATATAACCATTGTTATTGGCATCTAGTCTCAATTTAAAATAAAAAATTATTTTTATAAACAATATAATTAAAATTAATTAAATAAGGGGAAACCCTAATGAGTCAGAATTTATAAGGAATAGGTATGAGGGAATTAAAGATCCATTAAAAGAAATTAACTGGAGCT
Source organism: Tetmemena sp. SeJ-2015 (assembly GCA_027382625.1). NCBI lineage: Eukaryota > Ciliophora > Spirotrichea > Sporadotrichida > Oxytrichidae > Tetmemena > Tetmemena sp. SeJ-2015. The sequence continues at coordinate 148,322 of JAJKFJ010020788.1, forward strand.
TTAATCATCTGCGCTTTAATTAAAATTTTTGTAAGAGGAAGTTTTAATTTATTATTGCCAAAACTTAATCATTTAGTGAGAATATTAAAAGTTAAAATAAATTTTGCAAGAGAATTTTACTTAAATAGAGAATATAATTTATTTGCAAGTATTTAATAGCAAAACTAATGCATTTTCCATAATTTTTAAAAATATAAAGACTAAGTGATTTTATTAGATTCTTAAATTAAAAAAATATATATAAAAAATTTGCAAGAATAATTTATACTAATTGAAACTTATTTTTAGCATGAATATTTTATACTTTTATCATTTGAGTTTCATGAATAAAATAGAAGGGTTACAGTTTATTACCTCATAATTTATCGGGAGTTTGGGATATTAAAGAAATTAGAGTGAGCTATTAAATAGTTAAAATATCTTTATTGATGCGATCATTGGCAACTGTCCTGCTGTTGGCGGCTTCGGCCTCTGCTCTCCAAATGAGGAGAGACAACACCAAACTCCAAAAGCTAGCTGAAAAGCTTTCCAGAGCCTAGCAAACCAACTCTGGTCAGACTTGCCAAGATGCCATCAATAGACTCTGGAAGTCCCTGGATTATGACTACAAAACCATCCTTGGAAGCGGGAAATAATTTACTGATGAAGACTTCTCCTTATCTGTAGACGGCATGTACAAATTGCAATAAATATTCGTACTTATGTATTGGCCTGAATACTCTCCTACCGCCTACAGATGGATGGACAAAGCCGATCTTTATTTTTGCTAAACTTATCTGGCTAGAGCAAGAGATAGACTACCGACTGCGACCCTTTTCGGAGAAAATGAAGACAAGGTTAAGCCAATCGGCATGGAATATTATTATATTTTATCAAAGTGACTTTGGTGATTACTACTTTATCGCAGCTTGCTCAGCCGCAGCTGAGTAGGAAGATAGAGTTAAGGGACTCTTTGTCACCCCGAGCTACAACCCAGAAGGAATCATTGTCGTCAAAGGAATTTATTTTTAATGGTTCTCGGTGTCCAACAGACTACATTAATTTTTAGAATATTTCTTAAGAGAATTAATTAAAATAGTATTGCTGGAATAAGTCAGCTCAACAACAACAACCTTTCCTTCTGCTCTTTTATAAAATTAACAATTTTAAAGTATTTTACTAGCTATTCCTGAAAACAGAAAATTAATTTTGACGTTCTTAAATTCACTTTCTTGAATCTCAATCAAATTATCCCCTTTTCAAATTTATTGTTCTCTAATCTTATTTAAATTTGAAATATGTTTTATCTATTAAATTAGAGTGGAAGGTATCTCATCCTTTACAAAGAAAAATCAAGAATTATATAGGAATCTTTCATTATAAATACCTTGTGACAAAATATAAGTCTGAAAACCCGAATAATTATTGCCTTACCTTTATAATGTACTCCGACTACTTTATTCTATCTTCGAAATTATTTAATACTTTTATCATATTTAAAATCTGATTTTAATTAAAATTTTACTCATTTATAATATAAATATCAAAGGAAATATAAATATTAAATAAATGCTATTTAAATTAAATAACGAAAGGGAATACATTAACACAATTTGGATTTATTTTTTAGACTATCGTTTTAGATGACTACCTTCCTTTTTACAAAGGTTCCACAGATATCTTTGTTGGAAGCACATCTAATTCAAACCACAAAATATTTTATTCTAAAAAGCAATCATTTATCATTAAGCTAATAAAATTCGCCATCTATAACGCAACTCTTTCCTTAGAGCCTCAGAGAAGTTCAAATAATTATAGTATGAATTTTGTATAGAAATTTTTGAATAGGAAATTAGCTGAGACCTTATTCCAGTAATGCTCAAATCTGAATCTACAATAATCATATGTAAATAAATATTACCTACTGCGAGTGAGGTCTAAGATAAACCAAATTAATTATGAAAATATCCCTTATTAAGGTCTACTATAGAAAGACTATAAATAGAGTCATCGTGGCTTGCATAGGAATAAGGAAAATAAGTATTCTCCTAATTATATACTCAATCACAACTAGAGAGTTAAAAGTGCTAAATGAAAATAGAAGGGAGTTTTTAATAATTTTTAAAAAGAGGACTCTATCCTTAAACTTAAATTGGGATTAAGAACTCCTGTCTCTCTCAACTTTAATTATCTTTCTAATGCAAGTTTTCTATCAGTTCTCAGTTAATTAATAATTAAATTAATTTCAGTTTAAATTAATAATTTATTAGTGCATAAGATAAATCATTGATCACAGCTGCCTGCGATTCCTAATTTATTTTATTACCATTTTTTAAACTATTATATATTATTTCAAGTACTCTTAAGGATTCCTTTCTACTCTTAATAAGGATTTTAAAATTAATTATGAATAAAAAGGTTTTGATTAGAATACACTCTGGCTAGCTTTTCTTGAAAAGGCTTGGGCAAAGGTTCGTGGAAATTATTATAGAACTCAAGCCGGCTAAATAAATTATAATGCTTGGGATCTGAGGTATTCCAATTCTTTTACGGACTTCCAACTACTACCTATGCTAAGTACTCTGCTAACTGGACTGTTCCCGAAAATATATTCACTCTCATTTATAACCAATTATAAGAATCGTTATTTAAAGCTATTCATTTTCATTAGTTCATTCAATATGGGGAGAGTCAATTATAATAAATACTGCTGCATTAATTGCTTATTTTTAGTGAGGCAAGAATATAAAATGATCTAGTTAATTTTTCTCTTTTAAATTTTATTCATCATATTCCTATTTTATATGATCCTTTCCTTAAAAGGCTTCCCTTTATTCTTAAATTTTTAAAAAAAAATAAAAATCTCTTACGAGGGTTGGCAAAGAAGGATCGATCAGACGTAATTAAAAAATTTATTTATTATTAAATATCTTCTCCTGTATTTTAAATAGATATTATTTTATCTAAATCAATTTTGATATTATTTAAGGGGATTCATGAAGCTGGTACCTAAACTTTTAAATCAATTTTAAATAAAATTGTTCTGCGACAATAAAAAGGTTTAACAAAACATAATCCAAGCTTCTTCAACAGGTTAATATTTTTAAATAATAAACTCATCAACTAAATAAATGATGCTTTTCAATAAACACAATGTGAACTTATATTAACGTGGGAGTATACTGAAATCATTGTACCCTCTACTATAAGTTCATGTAAAAACAAAAAGGACTCATGAATATATGCAATTAAATATTATACTAAAGAGAAAATTCAAATCTATTCTTGATTAATTATATTTTTTATCCCTTTGTAGGGTAAGACTTGAGAAAATTTGTGTGTAACTGAGGTCTTGTATAACTCCTTCATGAAATCTCATAGAATCATTGCTTTATATTTTGCTCAATAGAAATATTAGGGTTTATAATTTATAAGGTTTCAACATCAGGGCTAGCGAATTTGGGCTGAAAGATGCCAGCATCTACACCGTATAAAAATAAATTACTTTTTACGCATTTATTTTTAAATTGTTACAAAATGTATTTATTTATAATTCATAACTCTTAAATTTTGACCTAATTTTCTACTTTTTCTATTAAATTAGAAATCATATAAAAATATAAAGATTATTTATATAAAATATTGTATAAATTATTTACCGTCTTGTCTTCTCACATCGTCTATGATAAAGACGGATCTGAAAAAGCCAGACTGCTAAGATGCAGAAGTCCATTGGGACAAGAAGAATCCTACACAAATATTTAATTCTTACACCGGAACAATCAATATTTTAAATAATTTAACATGGAATGATCAAGCCGAAGTCTGGTCCGACACAGAAAATAACTACAATTATTTATATAGTTAACTTTTATACTTATAATTTTATATATAAAATATATTTAACTACGCTACTTAAGTGCCTTTCACTCCAAATCTTATTCCTGTTATAAAAAATATTTACAATATATTGATATCTTTATAAATAATTTAATGAATTCAATAATTTATGCTTATGCGTTTCTTTAATCGTTATAAATTGAAGAGTAATGACGGAATCTTCTTCATTGATCAACAGCAATTCCATTACAGCTTTGGGAAAGTTCAAATTTCATTCTGGGACGAGGACTACGTGAGTACCACTTCTCAGGTGAGGGGCGACTCCATCGGCCTCGGTAACTAGTTCTCATTTACCCTCACTGACTCATACGAAGGATTCTTCGGAGTGGACTTAAATAAGTTGCTAATAATCATTCATTCATTCATTCATAGAGATATATATTTATTAAAAATCATATCATATTTTAACTTCTACTTCCCTAGAATGTACCTTAATATGTTTATTTTAGGGAGTGTGTCCTCTTACCGCAAGTGTGATCCGTAAATATTTTTCCCACACTTGGTGAATTTCCCTCCTCACATGTTAGAGAGAACATATCCTCCTTTTACGATTATGACTGCAATTTTGGTAACATAAGTTTAGTATTTAATTGTCGGTAGCTGAAATCTGATTTTCGGGGGTTCTTCCTCGACAGTAAAATTTTAATGAAAAAAAAGTAAGTAAAAAATAGTTTATAGGATAATTTTGCTCCTGAATCTAATTCTTCCAATTATAGAGGCCTATTCGAACATCAAGCTAAATTTTATCCTAATTAGTCAGTTAGAGGTCAGCTGCACTAAATAAAATCTATATTTTTAGCTATTTTTTCGCTATTGTAAAATTAATTTAAAGTGCTATTTTGAAATAGTGCAGTATTTTACATAACAAAATTTAATTAATATAAAGGAGCTAATGCTACAATTTTTCAGCACTACTTATTTGGCTTATAGCTAAAGCAATGTTATGTAATCAAAAATATTGCACTATTTCAAAATAGAACTTTAAATTAATTTACAAATAGCGAAAAAATAGCTAAAAATATAGATTTTATTTAGGTCAGCTGACCTCTAACTGACTGAATTAGGACTAAAATTTGAGGCCTTAAAATTTCGAATAGCCTCTATAATTGGAAGAATTAGATTCAGGAGCGAAAATTATCCTTAAAACATATTTTTTACTTACTTTTTTTCATTATAAAATTTTACTGTCGAGGAAAGGCCCTCCCCGAATTTTCATTTATTGTATCTTATGACAGAGTCAGCATCAACCAAGATTTACTAGCCGTTCCTCTTGTTTTCTATTTTATAAGGATATATGTGTGGTCCGACACCGCAAGTGCATTAAAAATATCTACTATATGTGCTTAATAAAAATAATTAAGGTCACGTGAAGAACCACTACCCATTATTTCAAATATATAGCCCATATTTTAAGAGTAAATTATAATCAACAAATTTAAAACATAATCTTTTTTCTTAAAATTTATTCTATTATTTTAAATCAAGACTTTGTATTCTTAAAATAAAGGTATATTTTTATCTTTCATTATTGCTATAATTTGAAAATAAAAATAATTTTATTTTGACATCAACCAAAATTTTATTTTATCTAATTCATTTATTAATTTATTAATAATAAAATTCTTATTAAAATTTATTAATTTAATAAGAAATTTATTAACTAGGAATAGCTTGATTTGTTCTACCTTATTTTTATGATACCTTTATATTTTAATAATTCTTAAAATTGAGATAACATTCTTTTCTATTATTAATTTTTTTGATTTAATGATAAATATTTTGGATGATTTGGGTGTTTGAGCTGGCTGCAAAGATAAATCTACTACAGCAACCGTTACAATAATTAAAGACGGGATAACTCTCTCACAGCTAAAAATCTCGGACGAAGATTCATTTGGATTCGGCAGAAAAATCTATGCCGCTGGAAATTACGTGGTTGTTGTCAGACCAAAGTGGCAATCCAATATATTTAATAAAATGATGTGCGAGATTATGCGTTCAGAACTTTCCTACCAAGTGAGGCTTAAATCTAGATAACTCAAACTGCCTTCAACAGTATCTAATAATAGGCAGCGGTCATGGCACCAGCCTATTTATCGATGGGTGACTCCCTCCAATATATGTGCTATGAGAACAAGTTTGGAATATGCACTCTCAAGGACTACATCGATGGAAGCAACAACTTGGTTCAATTTAACAAGGTCACAGGCAAAAAGACTTGCAATTTATTATTAAACACAAATAATAAAAGTAAAAATCATACATACAAATACCTGTATAAAATTTGTTATCAAAAGTTTATGAAAATTTAAAATATTTGAGAAAAATAATAGCAATAGTTTTAGAAGATAAACTAGAATATAAGGATTTTAAAAATTGCTATGAATCTCATTTCTTAGATCATGATTATTTATTTAGTATGCAGCTTATAGCTATTTGGGTAATCTTATTAGACTTATTATTTTAATATAAAGAAGATATAAAGTTCTATTTTAACTATACTGTTGAAGTTTAATCTAAAATAAGATTGTTGTCTTATATAATTCTTTTTTTTTTGAATAAAATATTTCTAGAAATGAGAAAGATGAAATCTAGTTTATTTTAAGAAAAAATAGAAGGAAAATATTCTCTTGCAAATAAATTAAAGACTCCTAAACATATGAATTGAATAATTTTGCTTTAATTAATTTTAATTGAACTCATTAAATTAAGGGGTAATTTAATATATTGGTTATTATTAATGCAAGTTTGTTTCCACATTTACTGGTGTGGGAGAAGGAAAGTCGACTTTGGCTTCGAACTAAGACATTAGCAAATAATGCACAAAGAAAGTTTCTAAAGTCGGAAAAGACACCAAGACATTAAAATTCATAATTTATTGCTACTTTTTATAAGACTGTTTTCACTTGCACCTGCTCTATATCTAACAATCAGGCATGCAATAAATAATTTAAGAAATTATTAAAAGAAATTATTTTTTATATTTTTTATAAATAGTAAAATATCAACTAAGTATTGAGTTTCTTTAAGAGACAAGGAAATCATAAAGGCTTATTTTCACAGATTCTGATTATATTAAATAGAATTTAAAGTGTAAAAGCAATCGGCAATCCTGGTCAATTAGCTAATTTTGGAGGGACTTAGCTTTTTCTATCTCATTAAATACAGATTTCACTCATTTTTAAAAATAGAGTTCTAATTTATTTATTTTATATAAAGTTCTGATGATTTGAAATTATTCTGAATTGTTTTCTAATAATGGATGATACATATTAAGTTTGTTCATATTTTTCATTCAATTTCTTAAGTCTGTTATATTTTATTCATTTTAATAATAAAAGTTAATGCAATTATCTCTCTCAGCCCCTTCTACTAAAGTTGGGTCAGCCACAGTCGATGACTCCTACAACTGCAAGTGATTCAAATAAGAGATGAGCTTCTCTCAGTATTCACTAGCTCAGAAGCTTTTAATAAAATTTATTAATTAATTTATTGAAATAATAGCATATTTAATTTAGCTACAGATGTTTAATAAACTCTCAAAGTAATATATTCAAATCTTCTTCGTCCAAATCTGCTTGACCAAAACTTTCGAGTTTTTGGCTTTCAGGTTTTGGGCATCTACAATTTACACTGTCTATTGAAGGTATTTAATAACCTTGCTTCAAGGAAATAATATTTTGAGGGTAGAGATTGTAAGTTTTATTAATCAGTAAGTAAGGTAACGCCTCAGTTGCTTATTTTATTTATATTCAACGCTTAATTACACAAATCAGAAACAAAATTATCAAACTATTTAAAATTTATACTAAAGGAAAATAATTCAATATTTAATATAATCAGCGAATAGATAGTTAAAAGACTAATGTTTAGTAGTTTTTTACGGTAAAATATACATATAGACTCATGGCAAAAGGAATTTATTCAATTTTCCCTAACAAAACCAAAGAGGGGATCATTAAATAAGCTTTAAATTTTAAATAAAATTAGATTATTATTTTAAATTAATGAATGGTAGGATAATAAATATATTTTCCTTGTTTATAATTTACAAAAAAATAAAATATACTTATCAGTTACCTAAATTCAGTTTAGAAAATTAATTTTTCAAAAGTTAGTGAATTATTTGTTAAATTCATAATAAGAGGTTAAGCAGAAGAAGACACATGAATATTGTAAAAGTAAACAAGATATCTTAAAAATGAGCCAAGCAATTCAGAATAAATTTTGAAAGTAGCTACGATGATAAAAAATTAATTTTTCAAAGTCGTTCATTTAATAAATATTTTTGACTAAACTCCACAAATGCTTTTTCAAAATGGCAGATAAATTTAAACATAAGATTAAAATATTTAATTTTTTAAGACATTGTTGAGAGAACTTTCATAGAAAGAAGCTCCAATACTTTTAGCAAAAACCATTCCTTCCTCAAAACTGATCTCTCTTTCATAATTTTAAAAAATAAAAAATTGCCTTATTAAAAACTTTCTGATACGAGATCTGCTTTGTTACCGATTACTATAATGTTTTTAATTATTTACAGTTAAAAACTTGCATGCCTCATTTTGGTTCTCCCTAATGCTTTGTATTATAGCATAACGATATTTAAAATATATCTTAGATTAAATAATTTATAGAATAAAATGGTAAATAGACTTCTTCTAAATGCAAGAAAGATTCGCGATCAGATACAGCATAGACCAAAATAGCTGCTTATGAGGCCTTGCAATACCCTTTTATAATGCTCAAAATTTTTTTTAAAAACATATATAAATTTTTTTAAGATTTTAATTATAAAAGCAATCCATCAATTATAAACTGTCGCTCTAGTCTAAATTCTCAATTTTGTATAATTATGTAAATATATTTCCTCAATTAAAAGTGGAGTTTTAATAATGTATAACTATCATTAATTAGCATGATGGGCGTGGAACGAAAGCTTTACCGTAATAAGTTAAGTAATTGTACTTGAAAAATAAAGGAATTAACCTTATATATTTGTCCCTTATACTTTCAAAAAAAAAGAAGTTTTAAAGAAAAAAAGTATTTTCTTTCATTTTTTCATTTTTTTAAAGCTTTTTTAAAAAAAATATCTATTATAATTATGCGATAATCATTTATATAAAATAAATCTTAAGAAGTAAGATCTAAATTTATAATGTAATTTTGGGAGATCTTAAAAATTTTGCAAAATTAATTTTAAACTTGAATGAGAACTAGAGTCGTAAATATAAAACTAGATAGATTGGGGGTCTTTAGAATGAAGGAAAACTGTCTTTGTAGAAAACTGAGCGAAGTCTTAATTTCAAAATGCTATTATTGAAATTAAAATTTTAATTTCAATCTCTAGGATCTTGAATATATCGATGTACGAGGGATGTCTTTCCAACATTTTCTGATCCCAAAACTGTTAAATTACAGAAATTATTTTTCCCTGTCATTATTCTTTTTATTTATTTATTTATTTTGTCTTTATAAATTCATTAGCCTAAATATATTTTAAATAAAATTTTAAGCAATTTAAAAAATGAGAACGGATTTAGCATACCTTTCTCTTTTTAGCTATTTAAATCCCTAAAAGTGAATAAAATTATATTCAGAACTCGCATTTGGGCTATTTAATGTTTTTTAAGGTTATCACTCTGATAGAAGGGTAGTAAGAATACATGCTAAGCAAATTTATATATTTGATGTTTCTGAGAAAATAAGCAACAAGTGAGAAAATAATTTGGAGCTTTTACTGTTGAACATTAATTTGCTAAGTCTATTTAAAGAATTATTGATTGTGAACACTTACACCTCGTGTGCTAACTATTGAGAAAAAGCATCTTTTATTTTTATCTTTATTTTTTACACAAATAATTGCAACCAAGGGTTATAAAATGGTTTAAGCATTTTCATAATTGAGTTTAAATATAGAGAGAGGTGAAATTAAAGAGCTTACTGCTGCATCATATAGCTAAATGAAGGAATCATAATGATTTTTTCTAAACTACTGGATCTTTCTCAATTTCATTTATTCCATTTAGAGCAGTCTAAATTCATCATCATTATAATTATTATTCTATTTTTATAGAGGAAAAATTAAAAAACAATAAACTCTTATCACTCCAATAAATAATAGAGATTTAGAAATAAAAAAAACTTGTAACAAGAATTCAAGGAATCTGTCAATTTATATTAATAGAAATAGGTTAGATATCAAGCGAGATTAGGAGATATAGTGTGATCATATTAAGTATCCAAAATATACTTACAAATTAAAATAGAACAATAATTCATGCCAGATCATTGCTATTCATTTTTATATATGTTTATTACTTCTAATAAATAATTTATAGAGTCAAAATAAATATAGAGAGATGCAAAATACTTAAATTTATTAAATCACTATTTATTATAAAGCGATTCAATTCGCATATATATTATTTTATTAAAGTATTTAAGGGAGAGCGGATTGAGAGTAAATAAATTAAACAAATATATCTGTTCATTGACTGTGAATGAAATCTTTGGCAACTCTCTTGCTGTTGACTGCTGCGGCCTCCGCACTCCAGCTAAATAAAGGATAAACAAGACTAGCTAATTTCACAAACCTTCTTTCAAGAGCTCAGCAAACCAACACTGGTTAGGGTTGCCAAGAGGCCATCAAGAGGATTTGGAGACCTCTCAAATTCGACTACAATACTTTTTAATTTTGTAATACAGTTATTGGAAGCGGGAGATAGTTCAATGACCCAGACTATTAACTCACTCTTGACGGAATTATTTGAATAATTTTATGATATTTTTAATGTTCTGGCCCCAATTCGCAGATAAAGAGGATTGGATGAGTTAGTATGAGATCTTCAGAGCAAGAATGAAGTTCCCCACTGCTACTTTGTTCGGCGATAAAAACTAAGTGCTTCCACTCGATATGGATTAAACCATATTTTTCATTTATGATTAGGGCTAGTTGGGCGACTGTTACTTTATCGCCTCTTGCGCAGCTGCAGCTGAGTGGGAAGCTAGAATAAAAAAGATATTTGTGACCTTAGGATTATAACAAAGAGGGAATCATTGTAGTCAAAGGAATTAATATTTCTTCTATCTTTAATGGTGCTTGGACTCCAACAAACTTATCACATTTAAAATAGTTATAGTCTCTTTCATTAAATAACTATTGTGATAGATGACTATCTTCCCTTCGTGAAGAAAAGTAACCCTCCTAAACTCATCTTCGATGGCCTATCCGATTCTAACTCTCTGTGGGGACCTTTCATAGAAAAAGTGTGGGCTAAGGTCCATGGCAACTATGACATTATTCAAGGAGGTGTCAACAATGTTTATTAATTATTTTCTATTCTTTTAAGGTGGAGGAGCTGAAGTGTTCCAGTTTTTATTTGGACTTCCCACTACTAGCTATAACAAAAACGAGAGTTAGTGGAAGACTGCTGATGATATCTTCAAAATCGTCTCACAGGCCGATAAGTAAATTTAAAGTATTTTCTAAATCAGGAATTCGCTTTAAATTACACCACTTTACTAGTACATAATGTACGCAAGTGTTCCAGGAGAATCAGTGTTATATATTTTAAATGATTAGAGAGGGAAATCACTTATAAACTAATTAATATGGCTTGGCTAAATCACACGCCTATACCTTACTCTAAAAATAAAGATTTAAGTAACTAAGAGTTGAATATTTTAATCTTACTCTCTAGCCATATTATATATAACGCAGATAAAACTGAGAAGGCTAGACTTTTCAGATGCCGCAACCCCTGGGGCAAAGACGGAGATTACTTATTTTTACAATGGAATTTATCATATTTTATATAATCTGGCGCGATAATTCCACTCTCTGGGCTGACAAAGTGAACAACTATGCAAGTAAAAAAATAAATAATATTTGTGCAGGCTAGTTACCCTACACTAATAACACTGAAGATAAAGGTAATAAGTTTTTTTATTGCAAGATGGAATCTTTTTCATAGACCAAGCCTCGTTCCAAGATAGTTTCTCTTAAGTATAAGTCATCTTCTGGAACGATGATTACGTGAGCACCACCTCAAACGTTTGGAATGATCAACTCAACTTCGGCAACTCTTTCACATTCAATTTAGACGCAACCTACGATGGCTACTTCGGAGTATATAAAAGTAGCAAAGTTCCAAATTATGTTTAAGAGTTGACTTCTACAACCCCAAGATGTTTATATTTAATGTATCCTCAGGGCTGCAGAAATGGATCAACCTTCGCTGATGTGACTATAATTAAAGATGGAAAAAGAGTCAACAGTTTCAGAGTTTACGACTACAATAATTATGGCTTCGTCAAGGACACCTGGACCAAGGCAAAATAAGTTTACTGAATAATTACCTTAGATTTAAAATACGTTGTCTTAGTCTAAGCAACCTGGCAACTCAATTATTTATCTCTAACTTTTAAATGATGTGAGGGACTACGCTTTTAGAACTTTCCTCCCATCAGCTGCTAAGTTCACCATCACCCAGACCACTAGCAAGAGTGCTACTGAATAGCAAGCTGCGTTGGGTGGGGCTCTCCTCTAGGAAGCACTTAAAGCTGCTTTTGATATCCCTGATGCAAAAATGGGATTCAGCATGAAGAGGAACTATCTCCCAGGAACCCTCAGTTACTACTTCGGCTATTCAGGAGCTCCTAAGAAGGTGTGCAATTTAACAAAATTAATGTATGCTAGTTCTCAACCACTCTGATTGGAATCGGTGATGGAGAATCGGCAATCAACTCTGACAGAGACGTAAGCAAATGCTATAAGTCGACTTCTTTGGAAACTGACGGAAGAACTAAGTCCTCTATGTTTTTATTATAAGACTACCTACACATGCGGCTGCTAGGTAGCCGAAAATGAGGTTTGCTTTAAAAAAATTTAATTTTGTCTGCAACTATTTAATAACCATGCCAAAGACAGTTTCAACTTGGGTAAATAGTAACTGGAGCTACAATTACTATTGCAAGTTAGTTTTGCAAAAAATATTATTGCAAAAAATTTTTTAAAAGTCAGTTTGATATTACAAGCCAGACTTCTAAATAAATATATTGCTTCTGAGGAGCAACCTACAAGAAATATAGATATGAATACTTTCTCCCCTAATCGAAAACTCTTGAGAGTTCGAAATTAGAGCGATCGGATTCGTATTGCAAGTTATTCAAATTTATTTACTTAAAGCACCAGATGCTTCGCTAATCTTATTTAATTAAGAAGCTAGCTGGTGGTTGTCTTTAGTATTTAGTAAGGTTATTTAAGTCTTTATTGATAACAAATTTCATAATTAATCAAGTTATATTTAGCTGGTGTGTGTACATGAATATTTTCTACAGATAGAGAAGATTGTAATGATGAAGAAGTATCGATAGCTTTGAAAGACTACTACAACATCAATTACATTGGAACCATCTATGTTGGCAACCCTCCATAGAAGTTAAGAGCTATATTTGACACAGGCTCTACTAATATATGGGTACTCTCGAAGGGATGCCAAAGTTGTAGAACTTAAGATGAGCTTATGAGTTAAAATCTGTGTTACGAGACTTAAAAGAGCTGAAGTTTCTCTCCAAGTGGAGTAGCCTGTATGGTTCAGTTTGGCTCAGGAAGTGTTAAGGGTTACTTCGCTAAAGGACGATTTCAGACTTGGAGGTAGCGGATTAGAACCATCATAGAGTAAGTACAAGTTATTTTTGAAACCTATCCATACCTGAGTTAATTACTCTTATTAATTTCTTATCTGATTCTAGTTAATGGGCAAGCAGTTCACGATGTGATACATATAAAGGAATAAACTTTTGGAGTGGCACGTGTGGAACAAGTCTTCGATGAGACTTTTGACGCTATAATCGGTTTGGCATATCCCTAGATGTCGAACAGTCTTGAGCTTGGAAAACCTATCTTCGATACTCTGATGGATTAAGAGCTAAAATTATTAAAATTGTAAAAGCTTTTGAACTTAAACACTTTTTCATTCTATATGGCTCTAAACGATCACGAGTAATCTGAGCTTATCTTTGGATGGGTTGATGAAAAGAAATTCATAAAGCCCATGATTTGGCATAAAGTAGTGAATCAATTCTTCTGGCAGCTTCAGCTGGATGATATCTTGGTAAGAAATAAATGAGTTCAATTTACAACATTTTCAATAGGTGAATGGGAAATCAATTGGATATTGTGGACAAGATAAAGTGAAATGTACAATAACTCCTGATTCTGGAACATCTACAATAGCTTTCCCATCCAAGGCTTTTGAGATTATCAAACCTCTGATTCCAGACAGAAAATTCTGTGTTTCACCTAAAAATCTAGGCACCCTCACGTAAGATTATTTATAGCAATATCTTATCTTTAGGTTTGTAATTAATGGACACAACTATGAAATCCCATCCATCACTTCATGGAGGTAATTTATTTAGACTGAATTAATCATTTTAGAGAGTGTCAGATGACTTTTTCTTCTGGAGCTACAAATGCGTAATGAGTATATCTGCTCTTGATATCGAATAAAGAAATTGGTAAGCTCGAATTAGAAACTTAGTTTATATAATTTTGTAGCGAGAACATGTTCATCGTGGGAGATACATTTATGAGTCTGTTTTATACAGTCTTCGATAGAGACAATAACTAAGTAGGTCTAGCTTAAGCAGTCCACAGCAAATAAGAGGAAGATGAAACTGGATCTTTCATTTGAGCATCATTATTCGAATAATCCTTTCATTCATTTATTCCTTAATTTAAAATAACTTTATTGTTGAGAAGAGCTTAACAAATCATTAGTAAATTATTGCAAAATATAATTAATCTACTACACTTTGAAAGATATTTAAAACAATTTATTATTGGAATGCAAAATATTTAAAGCCCTCGATAGGTTTTGATCTTCACTTTTCTTACCCTCTTCTGCTCCTTATCACTATGAGGCCTCAACGGTGTCAAAACGATTAGAAAGCAGTCTTTTGCAAACATTAACCGCCCAGATACAGGTAAGACCAATTCTCTATTCCTTGGCTCTATAAATTAATCTTTGCACTCCTAAATTCTATCCAAACATGAAAAGCCAAAACTTATATAAGCTCTTCTCCTCTTCTTCTTTCAACTTATTAAGAGTAATTAAATTACACGCAGTTGCGATGCTTAAATAAGGAATAGTTATGCCTTCTAATTTAGGAGCAAATAACCTGGCATAACTTTAAGGAAGCAACAGTGAGTAACTCCAATTATTCCAGGGCAGTGAGGGCAAGCAACTTAAATATTTTTCCTTTTTAATGAACTACGAATCGCACTGGAAAAGGTTAAAAGTGACAGTAAATAGAGAGCTATAACTATACAGACACTTTCTAGTAAAATATATTTATCTCTCTTCAATTCTATAAAGATAAAATTATCGAATGCTCTGAGGATAGAGAAAAAATTAATTTTGATATAAATTGTGCTTATTTATTTTACACCTATGCAGCGATGTTAGTTGTTGGATCTTCATTCCCTTTCGCTTAATTGACATTTGCAATATTTTAAACTGTTATCGTAAGCTTTAGAATCCCTATTTACTTTTTTAGACAATAATTTTCCTGGTGAGAGTACGTCCCTTTACAACGGGTGAATTGAATTTCCTATTTCTTATTAACGAGGTATCTTGTTTAGTAGCTTTCCTAGTGTCTTATGTTTTCCTAAATGACTACACTGAAGAAGAGGGAGTGAAGATTTGTAAGTTTTGGAAGTTTGCTTATTTATTACTTTTAGCTTGGACAATCATTTCAATTGTGGCATTAGGAATCCTGATAAATTTCATATTCGTGATTAAGGATCTAGTACAAAGATCATTCTTTCAGTGAAGCGTACTTGGAAGAGTCTCAGAAATATCCGAACCATTATCAGCAAAGCAGTTAAGAATTTAAGAGACATCAATTCTGGAAAAGCCAATGAAGATACTTTATTTAAATTTAGAGGACTAAACCAAACCACTCACTTAAGCAAGAAGGAGCACCATCTATATGAACCAATTCGTTTCAGCTCATCTTAAATTCATTTTAGTTAAAGCAAATGGCTTTCCGACTTTCAATAACTAAGCAGGTAGAGGTGGTCCTAATGCCTCTCAAACCTTATCATATCGAGAAATGCTTTCTAATTAAGTACTCAACACTAACGATTCGATGTTCATGGTCACCAACAGCAATTCAAACGACATCAATAATGTTATGAAGCCAGAGGAAGTGGATCCGAATGACTACTATTGCAAAGTATTATTTTAAGATTATCATAATTGAATCTATTTACATATTGGCGATATCAATTCTAATGGAATCAACACCTCAACTCAATTAAGAAGGAATACTATATTAAAGGAAAATGATTAATATGATGCTTGTTTAATAACTTCTAATTAAAAATAACTAATCTTTATTTAAAAAAGGGTATTTAAGTATTGGTAAACACCTCAAGCTAGTTAGAGAGGCAGATAAATGCACTACGAAAAATGAGCGAGAACAATATCTTAGCTGCAAAGGTTAAGGCAACTAATAATTTTGGGGAAAATAATAATCAATCAAATATGGTGGACAGCAAGAAGTGGTTCAAACAACAGCAACTACAAGCTACTACTAAGTACTAAATGAAGGTTAGAACGATCATCCATAACAGTGTGATGTTTGATTAGTTTAGTTACTTATCTGAGTCAGTGTCCTAGACGAGTGCTATGAGTGGTCGAAGACACCTTGGTTCCTCAGAAGATCAAAGACATCTCAACCCCAAGCCTCCAACTTGAGTGAGTTGATTAACACGGAGGACTTCGGTCCTCTTAAGTTTAACATATAACACGCAAGACGCTAGTTCGTCTAAAATGCGTTGTTATTATTATTATTATTATTTCAATTGTGGCATTAGGAATCCTGATAAATTTCATATTCGTGATTAAGGATCTAGTACAAAAGATCATTCTTTCAGTGAAGCGTACTTGGAAGAGTCTCAGAAACATCCGAACCATTATCAGCAAAGCAGTTAAGAATTTAAGAGACATCAATTCTGGAAAGGCCAATGAAGAAACTTTATTTAAATTTAGAGGACTAAACGAAACCACTCACTTAAGCCAGAAGGAGCACCATCTATATGAACCAATTCGTTTCAGCTCATCTTTAATTCATTTTAGTTAAAGCAAATGGCTTTCCAATGTTCAATAACCAAGCTGGCGGAGGTGGTCATAATAGTAATGCCTCTCAAACCTTATCATATCGAGAAATGCTTTCTAATTAAGTGCTCAACACTAACGATTCGATGTTCATGGTCACCAACAGCAATTCAATAGACATCAATAATGTTATGAAGCCAGAGGAAGTGGATCCGAATGACTATTATTGCAAAGTATTATTTTAACATCATCCTAATTTAATCTATTTACACATATTGGCGATATCAATTCTAATGGAATCAACACCTCAATTCTATCAAGAAGGAATACTAATTAAAGGAAAATGATTAATATGAAACTTGTTAAATACTTCTAAGCTTAGAAAAGTAACTATCTTTAATTTAAAAAAGGGCTTTTGACGAGTCACTTGAGTAAACCAGCCCAAGCTAGTTAGAGAGGCAGATAAATGCACTACGAAAAATGAGCGAGAGCAATATCTTAGCTGGGAAAGGTTAAGGCAACTTAAGCGTTGGAGAATTCTTAGGGGAGACCAATGACTAGTTGTTTTCTCCAGACGGCAAATTCCAAGGAGAGGACAGCTTCACTCAGTTCCTCAAAAATTAACAACTCAGAAAGCAGACAGATAAAGGTGAAGAGAGCAAGATTATATAGGGTGGCAATAGTCCAATTAAGAATAGAAGAAGAAACTAGGGTAATAATAGCAGGCCCATGAATAAAAAGAGGAAGGTGAGCTTCACAACCACAGACCATCAGTAGATCTTGAACTTTTAGAATTAAGCAGACCCAAGATTTACAGAAAAAGGTAACTTTTAAAACCCCAAACAGAGATACTCTGATCAATCTTAGCAAAGTATGAATCAATTCTTGGCTAGTTCTTAAGCTCAAATGAAACTTTTTATTTTAAAGCAAGAACTATTTAAAAATGAACACGGGAATTAACAGATTCCAACAGTCGATAGCCTCAGAAACATAAGATACTGCTCAAGCAATAATGTAAGACAAATACTAGTATTTTTTAACTCTCCTAATTTAGCGAGACTGATGTTGGACTTGTAAATTAGGCAAGATCCCCAATTAAGAACAGGACTAAAAGAGACAAGCAGAGATATAACTAGATCAACCCATATTAAAATTAAAGCGAAGAAAAAAGCAATCCTCTGACCTCTTTAAGGAAAGATCAAGTCTCCTATAACAAAACTTTTGATAGCATCTCCTCTATAAACAAATCTTAGACATCTAATTTGAAATGAGTTATTTATAAAGATCATAATTAAATAGCTACTAATTTTTCATCTCTTTCATTAATACAATTTTTTCTGAACCTCTAAAGTTTTAGGATTCATAAGATCCAAAATGGACTGATGTGTATTTGGAGGACAAAAAATCATGTGATGAAGTGTGTGGCGATGGTTTCAACATGGGAATCTACGAGTGCGATGATGGCAATAATGAAGATGGAGACGGTTGCGATTCGAACTGTTAAATTGAAAACAACTGGAGCGCCTCTGGTGGCTCTTAAACCACAAAAGATGTAACAAAGTATATAGGATCAGTTATCTCAGTCTCTGAAATTGTGAGCTAGGGAGAGGGGTATGGCTACATGGATATTAGTTACAATATACTGACTAGTGCTTCTAAACCAAGTTTCAAAGAAGATGAGGATATAAGTGTTCAAGTGAAAGGCAGCTCTGCTTCCTACTCCTACTAAATAAAGATGGCAGTCTTGAACAAGACCTCAGGATAACAATTTGTGAGACTTTCTTATAACATTTACTTTTCCACAAGTACAATAGATCCAGAGGTAAAACTAATCCGATTATATTTACACAATTCTTATAGCGTTTTGAAGTGAAATTCTTAAAGAAATCTCTTTTCGTTGCATTTGATGGCAAATGGGTATCTCCAATAGAGACATTTTTGTTTAAAATACCCCCGGTAATTAAAAATTGTCGAGTAACCTTTTATAGTACACGAGAGAGAGCGCAGCTAAGGGGCAAATTGCAGCTGTCATGTAATCCTTCGAGCAAGTTATGCTTGTGGTCATGATTGTTAACCTAGGCCTTTCAACGCTACTTGGACAGGGTCTTCAGCACATGTGGAACCTAATCAACTACTTGCAGATTCTTTACTTCCTGCCTCTAATGAAAGTCAACTTTCACTCTCTGACTAAAGACGCTTTTAACCTTCTCGCATTTACTAATGCAGACTTCTTCTAAACCCTGCCGCAGATGTTCGATGTTGTCATTAATTTCAATAACATCAAGTGGGTGCAGCTGGATCAGAGCTATACAGATCTTAATATTGAAGGACCTCTTTTAATTGGAAACTACTATTAGAAACTGGAATCTATAAATAAGACATATATCCTTATATTTGGAAGTATTCATTATGATAGGTATGAGCTACCCCGTCATTTAATTTTATTTACTTGGCCCAGAAGTACATAAAGCAGAAGCTGATGAAAGAATTTTTTGTGCGTATTTGGCGAACGATGACTTATAACTTCCCTCTCGGATTTTTGAACGAAATGTACCTAGAGCTTGCAGTTTGTGTGTGGCTGAATATAGTTAAGGGGCTGTAATTCAGAAACTCAGATCAAATGGTTTGTTCTCTCTTGGCAATCAGTGTAATGATGTGCGTCACAGTTTACCCAATTCTTAACTTAGCTATTATAATGAAGTTTTTCAATTCAGTGCCTACTGAGCACTTTGAAACTCAGTTCGGTACTATCTATTTAAAAAATTAATCATTGAACAGACTCGATTTTCAAGGAATAAAACTACAAACCAAATGTGGAATCCCATTTTCCTTTTCAGAAGATACACCTATGCTAAAAAATATTCTTTCCAATTCTCTTTGATCTAATTTGTTTCATCTTATGAAGAGAGAACAGGGCAGCTGATGCAAGTAATTTTCTTTAAACTAGTACCGTCGGCTTCCTAAACATAAGTATCAGCGCATACAGTGCAATTATCAACTGACACTTAGCAGCTTTAACACTCTTAGTTACAGGTTATACAGGTTTTGCTAGTCTCATTGAGGAAAAAAATAAATGTTAAAAGGAACTAGTTAACCTCACAAGTTTAGTTAACCTTTTATTTTTTAAGACTCTATTGCTGAAATTATTTGATTAAAGAATATCAATCTTTATATAAGCAGAAAATTCGATACAAGCAGAGGGAGCAACTCCTTAAAGAAAATACCCTTTTGGGCAACTTGAGCATCCATTTGAAGATGTATTTACGCAACTACTGCAGCTTGAGTGGCACTGCTAGCATGTTTCCAAATCTTTTGAGTAAACTTAATTAAAACTTTTAAACTGTTTGGGTCGGGCACTTATACATTAAAATCCATGCTTTAAAAAATACTTCTTGTAGCATTACTCCCTGACATTATCAAAAAGAAGAGTTGGGTAGGGATACAAGCAAGATAAGCAGTCAGTTGAGTTTAACTCTGTGCATATGCAGTAATCACTGCAGTCTTGACACATCTGAGTTGTGTCATTTCGAAAAGTTGTAGGAGGACATTTATTAGGCATGTAGCAAGAGCCGTCTTTTACTATTCCCAATTTATTCTTGTCTAAGTAAAGATAATAGCCTGGCTTGCAGCTGATGCAATCCTAGTTTATCCATGGAGATTTACAAGATGCGCAGAGTGAGTAGCACTCTAAAAAGTCATTATAGTCCTCGTTGTAGTTTATGTTCGTAACTCCTGAGCTGACTGCAACCGTTTGACACTCTGAGCTGAGCCACCCTGTGCATTATCCTATATTTTCATCTTCATAGCATTAGGAATCACACTATCATTACATTCTGAATGAATAATTGAGAAGATAGCTTTTCTGATATTATAAATAGAAGTACTCGCAGTGATCTCCTATATGCGTGTAATTTTCTTTATTACAGAACATATAGCTTATTGGACTTAAATACTAGGAATCTAATTAGTCTCCAATTGTATCCTTGTAATAGACCCAGTCAATATCAGCAACATCCACATAGGCGAAGGTGTTAAATAGGTCAATTGCATGATTATAAAGTCTGGTTCCACTTCCCTCGTCCATTTTAAGATGTATGATCATACTTCTCAAAGGTCTAGCTTGATTTGAGAGTGAAAGTCTTGCCAAAGAGGAGACTATATTTAATCAAAAAGTAAAAAGACTATGGGGATCTATATCTAATGAATCTAAAACTCTCTGATGTATGTATCAACAGCGGAGTCTTAGCTTGGAGTGAGCGTTATTAAAGTGCTAGTCAGAGACATTTTCATCATTTCTAGATTTTGCTCTATATACTCTATATTAATGCTTGTGCTATCAGTCAGCATCAAACTCGTATCTTGTTGAATTTTCCCGATGAAGAGCTGACAAACAATAGTCAGCTGGCTGCATGACATGCTAACAAACATCCACTTATTTATTAGGTTCAAAATACTCACATCTATAGCAAGGTTGAAATACATTAACATTTAAATTACTTTCAAAGATAGGAAGAGATCCGACAGTAAGAGTCAAGCTGAAATTCAAATTCTTATCAATGAGGGCTGAGAATCGATTTTGAATACTAAATGATAAAACTGGTGCTACTATCTTATCAGGGTATGTACGGGAGAGCTTTATGTTTGCCCAAAATAGTACTGTACAGTGAGAAAGCAAATTTTGAAAAAGATCAATAATTTTTAATTTTTTCATGAAAAGATCTGAGTTCCTAGTAGCAACATCACCTTTAACTGAGAAAGTTATAGATTGCGAGCCAAGCTTCAAAAATTTCTCATGAGAAAGACAGAAGCCCTGCTCAGAGAAAACATTTTCTCCTTCACATATTTCTAATCTGCCTAAATCCTCATCTTGAATAAGTAACCATAAGAAAAAAAATAAGCTTCCTGCTTGAGAAGCATCATTTCCTTAAGCGAGATCTTAAAAATTGTCATTAATCCCTTCATTTAATCTGAAATAGCTGGCCAAGTATTTATTGTGGAGACTGTATTACACTGATCTATTAATTCGTCTACCCAAGCCAGGATTGAGGAAAGTATTCCAGATTCTTATTTCTCTCATTCCACCGATAAATCTTCTTCCAATCATTGTTTAAACATTACCTTAAACTAGAGGAACACTGAAATCCAAATAGTTGTTAAATTTTTACGAGAAATATGCGATCTTATCATTCTTATATTATAGATTGATCGTAATTTGGATACTAATTTTTATCATCTTTAAGTCTGTAGAAATTAGCAAGGTAGCTGTATTGTCTTTCAAACGAATTTGCTGCTGTGATGCATTCCCACTTCATAGTAGAGAAGCTTACCTCCATTTGATAGTCTGGGAAGAGGATGTGAGGAGTATAGTGAACTACCTGTGATGGGCTAGAGTAAAGCATTATTTCAATCATGCCTACCAGTCTCAAGATGTAGACATCGACTCCTGCTGGTTGAAGAGTATTTGTGTTGAAGCAAAACTCTATTGTTTACTCACTGTCAATAATTACATTGCTCAAGAACGCTTCTTGGTATGTGTTGTCATCGAAAAATAGACACTTGTCTTTAGATACCATCATTTTTAGCTAGCTTTCTTCATAATTCATGTCAGTTGAAGCAATCTACATACTGTCGTCTGAGTCATATGCCCAAGTGAAAGTATCACTACTAGAGCTAATAAGAGTCTTGGCGTTATATTGTGACTAATCGTAAATCTAAATTAATTTAAAGCTCATAATGAAAAGGAGTGGCGAAGTCATAGTGCACTAAAATGTGCCCCAGTAACTGCTTCTTGTTAAAACTTGCCTGATAAAACAGAGAGTTGAAATCGATCCTAGTAATTGGGAAGGCATGAATTAGGAATTTTGAGACAGCTAGAACGTTTTAGTTACTGTTAGAGAGATCGATAACTAGTGAAGTAAGAGGGATAGTTAAAAAATAGTTGCTGAATCTAGGTAACTTAAAATTTGATCAGCAAATGTTATGGGTGTGCTTTGAGTATCGATGCTTACACTCCAGGTGAACTTATATAAAGTTGCACTGAATTAGTATAGCTTAATAAAATGTTTCTCTAATTGATAATTTAATTATTCTTTTACCAGGTATTAGTATTAACGGTAAGGGCAGAATTCAAAATAATAGATTATATATTTAGGATTCTTTTGAAAAAAAGAATTATCTGAAAAAGATGAACTCCTAAATCTTAGTTTTTTTATTTTATTCAAAAATAGTTCCTATCTACTATAATTAATTTGAACAAATTATTTAATGTCAAGGAGCCTTGAGAATTTTTTAATAAATCTATATCTGTGAATCAAATTTTATTTATCCATTGAAATTATCTGTTCATACTCAAAGAATTTTTTATTGTACTTACTTATAAACCCCGACTAAACAAGTTAATTAATACAATGGTAAATTATCTATTTCTATTTCTTTCCATCATATTAATCTTTTTAATAATTGATAGTTGTAGCGGAGCTAAGGCGATCATATTTAGTGACTCTGAGTTTGTTAGAAGCGACATCTGCCTTCAGTATGTTTTACAAGTTAAAGATATTGATCAGCCCTGATGTCGATTTAATCTTGAAAGAAAACAAAAGAGCCCATGCATAGCGTACCTCCGGTTAGGTTATCTGCAGTGTCAACTGACCCTGATTCCTAATTAAACTCTAATTATATACAAGTAAAAAATATATTATAGAATTTATTTTGGCTTACTAAGCTCCCTCTTTAAAATAATTTCAATGCAGAAAGCGTATTCTTGCGATCTTAAAACATCATCTGTCTGAGTAAGAGTATTTATGAACAACATATAAAACACTGGCAGTAAATCTAAATCAATACGGAAATAATAAATTCCATCAAAATTTAAAGTAAATGATATCTAATAATTATTTAAGAATCTATAATTACTTAATGTAGATAATATTTCAAAGCGCATCAAATGGATATCGTAAAAATAAAGAGCTCATTTAAAATATTTTTAGCCAAGTTGAACTTCCTAAAGATGCAAAATAAAAACCTAAAGCTTACAATCAGCTTTCTGATCGCTATGATTTTCTAGATTAATCAGGTATTGACCTAATGTAAGGACTTATTGCATTTAAAGCTTTAGAATTCACTTATGTACTTGAACTTAGCTCTGGAGCAGTAGCAACTTGCAAGCCTCCAGATATATTTTATAAGATTAAATCTTTAATTTTAATTTGACACGGAGGATATATCCATCTCCACATTATTTTTAACATGGATCAGACAGACAAATTACGATTCAACCTACAATCTAAACCATTATTCTAAAATAAAGGTTTATAAAAATATTGCTCTTAATTTAATAGAAATCACCAAAAAGGTTTAATTATGGACAGATTCAAGTCGCTACCTCTGGTTTTCAACGCATTTCGCAGGTCAAACTCAATAAACGTCTTTTCAACTTTCTAACACTGATTAGTGGGACTACATAGCATATGCTTATGATAGCTAAAGCTAAATCTTCTACATTATTTTTAATGACTAGTCGTTATCCTACAATGCACCTCTATCGCCGTCAAGATAAATTAAAAGAGAAAAGAAGAAGTATTTAATTTATTATCACGAAATAGAAGGATTTAGTAACTTTTTAGAGTTATGGGTATAAAGAAAATAAAATAAGTTTAGTTTGTAAGTTACTATAACTCATTAAATTTTGATAGTCTAATACTCCACTTCTTTAAATTGGGGACTCAAGCACAGGTGCTAATATGCAATTTTCGGAGCTTTTAATCTGGAACTTATTCATTTCTGCCAATTAACTTGGCCCAGAAAGATTAAAGTAAAATAGCAGCACTTCTCATTTATTATAGGTTCCGAGAGCATACTCTCCTCTTCTCAAATCTTGTTAGATATTATAAGTTCCAAAAGATAGCAGAGGGCTTCGTTCTTTATGATGCCTCAAATTCAAGAGAGCACTGTCAGTTGATGGTTAACAATGTTTGGGTCATTGAGAATCTGATGAGTGAAATTGGGTCAGTAGCAGTGACTCCTTTAGATTGGACTGCATTAGTTAAAAGCTCTTTGAGAATTTTAACAAACGGAATCACTTTCCCAGCTCCTTATAGAGTGAGCCCTCTAGTCGAAGAAACAATTATTTTTTATGATAAGGTTACACTCTTGAGTTTTGGTACAGGACAAATTAAGTTTCAGCATCGTCTATGAGGCTAAGCTTTTTCAAATCAGCAGAACCTGGCTCTGTAAAAGAGATTTATGTCGACATTTCAAACCCATCAATTATAAACTACTTGCAAACTTACTCTCACTCGGGAAATGTGGGCACTACTTTACTCGATTCGTACAATTGGTACTTCTTAGCAGTTAGTTACAGTCCAGCTGCTAATATAGTCTGGCTAACCGTATTGAGATACACGTCTCCAGGAACTTCATTCGAGGCTAATCTTGATGTGAGTAACGAGGCAAACGGCTTAATTTTCACAAAGAACTATGGGTTTCAAATGATGGCAGTAAGCAATTTAAATGCAGGAGGATAATTTTCGTCTTCTCTAAGAGAGGTAAGGATATGGGATCTAGCAAGGCAAAGACAGTCCATTAAGTATTTCTGTAGAGTTGATATGACCAAAAAATATAACCCCTCCATCATTTCGTATTGGAAAATCTAATATGAGATAGAAAATTACGGCACTCAAGTTTATGACTACAGCATCAATAAAAATTAAGCAGTTGATGTCTCGGCCTCAAGTAATTTCAACGGGTGGATGAATAACACGTATATTTACCTGTGCAACTTACAGCAAATAACTAATTTTGCTAACTTTGGATGCATGGGCAATCAAGATAGCGCCTGGTGGTAATCACTAATGAACTTCAACGCTGTCAATTCATCTAATCTCTATATTAACAAGAATCTATCTGCATTTTCGGATTGGAACTGGACAGTAGATTTCTTTATTAGGAAAAATAATGATAATCAAGTGTCGTGGGTTCTTTTCAATCCGACATATACTTACAGAAACTTTATAGATGAAAACAAAATCTATAATGGTCACTATGTTAAACTCTGGTAAAATAGACTTTCCCTAGTAGCTTATCAGTATTGCTACTACTCAAATGTGAACTTTTGCATATCATCTACTAGCTGTGATAACGATTGCTCACCTGGCTCTAACTCAACTGATGGGTGTAGAAATTTATGCTAGTCAAGTACTGACTGTACAAACACTTGTGACTCAATAGATGATTGCAACAGCTATTGTAACTATGCGCCCTCTTTAACGACTGCAAGCTAAAATTGTATCATGACTTTCTCAAATTCAAAGACAAGCAACGCTTTCTGCGATAATGCAGATGACTGCGATGTCACTTTCTCTTCGAGTGATGAATTCTACATTGTATGCAAATAAGTTACTACGATCTGCAAAATTACTATCACAAGCTCAAATGCCACAAGCCAAACAGTTGTATCTGACACTATTGTCTCCTCACCCTCTAGTATAAAATAGAATTATATATAGTATAAACTGCAATCAAGCAAGTGGCTGTCAGGTAGTTGCTACTGACACAAGAGATTTCATCCTCAACTGCAACTTTGAAATTATTTTCTAACAGTAGTACGAATTGTATCGCCAACTTAAAAAATGCTTACTCTGCACCAACTACCCAATCAGCTTATCAGCACTACACCATGCTTTTGGCTGCTTATTCAGTTAATCCAGATTTTACTGTCTACAGGTTTGATTTCGTCTATGCCGATATAAGCCACTCAACAGGTTCCGCATACGTTTCTTTATCTCTGCCAAGAAATAATTTACTTGCTTGTGGAACTTCATACACTTATGTCTTCCCAGCAAGCAAAGTAGATGCCTCCTATACAGAGGATGCCACTATCATCTACGATGCCTCGATTTCAGCAAGTTATATATCTGTAAGAGTTATAATTGACTGCTAATATTCGACATCTTGTAAGAATACTCTGAAATTCTAAATTCAAAATGTAAACTGCAAGCATTTGAATATAATTAGGTGTTTGGGGGCAACTTATTGCTCCAATACTTTCTCTCAGACTCATTTGATCTCCATAGATTGCACCTCCTCAACCCATTGTGTAAATGTAATTGACCAAGCCTATCTATGATTAATTATTATCATTACCAGAAAACTGGACAATCTTAAGGCTACTTTCCAGTCATAAAATGCACAAGCAGTTAGCTTTGTGATAATATCATTAGAAAAATAAAAAATTCATCTTTGCTTTCTTGATAATATCTTTCTATACTATTACTAAAACTGATTTCTTTTCTCTAGATTGCACTTTAATCATTTAAATTTTTAGCAGCTTGGCAACAACTTGCTTGCTGAGCCTGACCACGACATCCTCCTAGAATAAAACTATTTCTTAATTAGACTCAACAAAAATCTATTTGTCTAGAATCTATGCAAGAACAGTCACCACAACATTCACTGCTACAATTGACGCCGCAGTTTATAAAATTAACTCTTTAAATTTTAGTTTACTGGATGATAGATATCTAAAATTTGGTAAAATTACTCTTTAATCTATTAAAATATTACATTTAATTTTCCAAGTAGTGCAACAGCGACTATTACTATATCTAACATAAATGCTTTAAGTTTAGACTCTTCCAAACAATCATTTCCTTACTTAAATGCCATTTCCAGCAATAACCTAAACGTAAACGTAAACAATGTCGACTTATTAACAATAGATTGCACATCTTCTACTCTTTGCTATCTCTAGTATTAGAATTATATGGCTTTCTATGGGACTGACTCTTAGTTTGGAGGGACTGGGAATTCCTTCGACTTGATGCCAGTTGGGTTCTGTTAAAGTAGCAATTCTTGTAATATTACGTACTAAGTCACTCCCGCAGTCTATATAAATTGTTATTCTGCTACTAATTGCAGTGGTACAATCACTTAGTCAACTACTTAATATACTAGCTCAACTTGCAATAGTTAGACTGTGTTTAGTTATCTTAATTGCGAAAATTCAAACAGTGAATGCATATTGAAGTGCTATTTGTCTGAATTTTGTATGATTAATTGCAAGAACGGGGACGATTGCAGATCGGTACACTCCAACATGAACAATCGAATATAATTTAAACTAGTGAATATTATAGGATGAATACGAATAAAAAATCGTGAATCATTCTTTTTTAAATACATTCGGAAGCTATTATAAACACTATCAGTAATAAAATTGAATTTATAAATTAAAATCAATAAATGAGAGGAGCTTAATGATGAAATAAAACGCGAGATCTGATTGCAATACAAACAATTAATTGCCAGAACGAGGAAGACTTCAATCAGGTAAGCCTTTTTGTTTATCATTGTATTATTGATAATTTTGCCAAGTTTACAGTGAATTATTGATATAATCTTCTTATTTTATCATAATTAGCTCAATTTAACATAAAAATATAGAGAGATTCTATTACTCAATGAGTCAAAGTAAATTACACCTTCCAAATTCGGCACCCAAAGAAGAAATAGTAGAAAATGTGGAGCTATAATTTTACTAAATAAGGTAGGCTTCAAATAATATTCAGGAGTAATTAATTTATAGCAATGAATGATGAACTATCAACAAAGAAATTTAAGGAAAAAAAAAGAAGACAGATTAGTTCTTTTCTCAAAGCAAAACTATTAAAATATATATTAAATCACTCTACACTCAATCCAAACACTTGTCTGTTGCTAGTGTTTCGTTTCAGATGTATTTAAGAAAGAATGATTGAGATTTTTGATTCGTATTCATCCTATAATTAAAAATAGCTATAATTTTAATTTCTTATAAATATATCCAAAGAAATAATGGATTAACATGAATAAAAATAATCGAACTGAGGCCCTTATTTGTTCTACTTTGGGGATGGTTTACAATTAAATTGACTGTAGAGGCGTTTCAAGCTAGTGTATTGTTTACGCAGTTTCAGGTGGGTCACCAGCTTGAACTTAATTTGCCATTATTTATTTTCTTGGATCGATTGCGATACTGGCCCATGCATCATCAACATGACTTCTCAAAAGAGATTGCCTTTTTTAATTATAAATGTTTGAATGATGATTTCCGATAAAGAGTGGAGGATCGACTCTTTACTACCAGTATAGCTACTTAAACGCTCAGAACTCCAAATATACAAAGCTCACAGTAATAAACTCACTTGAGTTTGTCATCAACTGTAATAATGCATAGGTGTATTGTGCTGGAACTATTAATTTAAATTAGAAGTTATATATTACAGACTCAGCTAATTCTCTGGCCACGTACACAGACACAACCACTCATCTGTGGAGTGTAATTTACTGCATGAACAATAAGAACTGCACGATTACTATTAAGTAATTAAATAGAAAAGAGTTATCGTGTCTTATGTGCTTCATTTAAAAGTTTCAACTCTTTCTATAAATTATACCAAATAAATAAGATAAGATTATCGCAATATTACATCAAGTTAGTATATAATCTTGCACTGTAACAACACTGAGATTCAAAATTAAATTTTAATTTGTACCTTTAACTTGTTCTCTATATCAGATAGTTACGACTCTACTACTGGCTTGAAGCAGACGCCAATCATTTACTTTAACAAATATTTTGCATTAACACTTCCTTAATCTAAAAATATGTTTCTATTATTATTTTTTAATCATTTACTGCGAGAACACTTTAACGCTTTCAACAAATAAATGCAATAATAAACACTGATATCTTAATTTGTTTGATTGCTAAGGAACTGCCTAGACTGTTTCAACCTACTACCTAAGTTGCGGCTTAAAAGCTTCAGTTGGTTCAATCCTGTTGGAGCTACTTAATGGATGTGGACGACTTCTTTGTTAATTGCGACTATCAGCTAACAGCTGGTACTGGAAGTTCTTGCACGAATTACTTTGAGTCCTCGGCTCTTAACGCTTCAACTACTTCACCGTCCACTGGAACTTTCCAATCAGTTGTTATTTGTGTGACTCCAGGCATGATTTGTACCAACACCTTGAATTTGACTGGCATGGTGTAAATATAAATTCATTATGATTTCTTTTGTACCTCAATCTAGCTGGAAATGGCACGCAATCAACAACCACAATTTTAGGAGGCTCTGTAATAACTAAGTCTGGAGTTCCTTACTATCCTTTTGTGGATGCATACTACAAAACTAGTGGAACTTGTATTTAATAAGCAACTACTTTCATGTAAGTAGCCTACCAGCTAGAAGGGACAGTCTCATGCTCAAATACTTTTACAGATGGCGATACTCATGCTTCAACCTATGGCTACTCTTTAGTCTATTGCAAAAGCTCATCAAACTTTTATAGTTATTTATTTCAAACATCTATTCAAAATCTGAGGATTTAAAAGTGAATTTTTAAAACTGCGTAACAACATCGACAAATTTATTTATAATTCTGTGCAAGTTGCAGTTGATTGTTCTTTTTCGACAAACTGTTAGACTACATTTACAACTTACAATCACAATAAGTTTGCAACGGCCTTAAGACCTTTTGTATTCTGTGATTCAAGTTCAGGATGCTAAGTTACTTGCACAAGTTTATGAAATAAACAATAATTTAAAATACTATATTATCCATGTTAAAAAGAAATTGAATTTAAATATAGTGGCTATTAATTTATAATAAGTGGAACTTATTGTGCAGTGTCCCTCTAGTCAGCTCAAAATGCCCAAGTTACTTTAAAGAATGAGGATCTTACACAACTTGCTCAAGTGCTTACTTAACTGAATTTTAAAATAGATACAGATTTAATTAAAAAGACTCAAATATAAAATATAAAACTTGTTTTTCGATTAAAGTTTCATTAAAATTTACTGTTTTTAAATTAAAGAGAAGAATAATCAATTGAAAATTTTTAAATAAAGAAAAAATTTTAATCCACTTTTGACAATTTATAATTAAATTTTAATTTTGTTATACCTCTATATATTAAAGTAAATTAAATAAAAACTGAATGTTATTTACGCACCAGGTTTATAAGGAACCTTAAATTCATTCACTTGCTAGAGTCTAACATCATGCATAATTATAGCTAACGGAATGTCTACTTAAATTAATATTATTTTTGCCATCTGGCTCTAAACTGACGAATTTAATAAGCAAGATAGGCTATAATAGCAACAAGTTCTAAGTTATCGATTGCCAGGGCTCAGCTTATTGTGACAATCAGTGTATTTAATCTAATTGGTGCTTTATTGATTGCTCACAAGGAGCCACCTATTGCTCAAATGTCATTACGACGTACTAATTTAATAATATTTTGAGTCCCTCCACTCTTCACTAACCACAGGATACCCCATCAATTCTTATTATTTGTTTAAAAGTACCATCATAAATTGCTAAAACAGTGTAAACTGCGTCAACTCTATT
This sequence comes from Tetmemena sp. SeJ-2015, assembly GCA_027382625.1. NCBI lineage: Eukaryota > Ciliophora > Spirotrichea > Sporadotrichida > Oxytrichidae > Tetmemena > Tetmemena sp. SeJ-2015. The sequence goes on from JAJKFJ010020788.1 coordinate 179,725, forward strand.
AGTCAAGCAGATGGAACAATTGTGGATTGCTCTGGCTCCACAAATTTAAATTAAATGTGTGCACTACAAGTCTAAGTAATGTACCTCTATCCACCCCAAACCTTTTGTCAATACAACTCTATAAATATAAATCGAATTTTTCTATTCCAGTGTGAAATGCTTGTCCGCAGCCTGTATCATTTCATTAAGTAATGCAACTCAAACTTATGTCCTCTGTGATAGTTCAACTTCTTGCACAATAGTAGCTGACAGCGTGAAAAATTTTGCTTTTAGTTGTGATACTGGCGCTATTTGTGATATTACTGTAACTTCAAATATTCTTCAATCTTCTGATGGATTTATTGACTGCGATAATGCAGCTTCTTGCACTATTAGGTTAACAGGTGTTAATAATGTTAAAATTGGTTGCTATGATTGAGGAACGTTAGCCTCCTAGTCTTGCAAGATTACAACTGCAAGTTCAGATAATATAGCAATAAAGTTTATTGGTAGAGACAATCGATTTGTGTAGTTATTATTTATCACTCATAATTAAAGTATGTTAACGCAGTTTTAGATTGCGGTTCTGCGGTAACTGGTACTTTTACTGTTTATGGGTATACGACGAGAAATCCCCCAGACTTGAGTTTATGCCCAGTCGCTTTGGCCACTCTAGACTCAACCTCCACTTCAGTTCCAATATCAATTATTCCACAGTCTTACACAACTTATTATCCAATTCCTCTCACGGGAAGAGCTGTCCCCTCAGACAGGTATTATAGCTTAACAAAGGATACTATCAACAGTTCAGGGTTTCCAAACTCAATTTCCACTGCTCTCACCAAAATGAACACAGTCATAAGTTAAATCTAATTTAAATCTAGACGAGAAAGGCAAATACCATTTTAGCGAAAACTAACCGATTCATACCAGGGGATAAAAAGGACCCAGCCCCACTATATAGGTACTCCCCTACAATGCCAACATAAGCATCTAGAGTACCACTTTATGAAATATTTCAACCGTTTTAGCAATACATCGACTCTTCAGTAGTCATGAGGGGTGGATATATTGACACTAGAGTAGTAAACTATACAGTTCCAACTGTTTGCGTTAATAAAACTTATGATGGAAATACTGCAACCCTATATTAACAGAGATAGGATTACATGATTGACAGATCACCTACTGCAAGTACAGCTCCTGTTACATTTTGGAATCATTTAGCTTTCTCCTACTACGATAGAACATTTAAAAGCTGTATAAACGGTGTATGTATACAACATTAACAGTTTAATTTGGTCATGGACTTCTATGAGGAAGTGTTCCTCTACAAATTCATAGGTTTTGCAAGGAATTTAAAACTTTGGAGAGGAGACTATGCCTAAACTTCTTATTATCACATCAATAGATGGTCCCCTCTAAGTGCAGCAGTTGGGTCAGATTTGAAGGCTATATTCTCCCTCGGAACTTTTGACTACAACTAGTTTTTCTTTAACTACAAAACTTAGTAAACTCACCCCAATGACACCTATATATTTTCCTGTCTTACTTCCACTGATTTAATTAATCAATAAACTAGCTGGGGATATCAGAAAATTTGCTAAGATACCTAAATTTTCGATGGCCTTTATTGCTAAGATAAATTATTATCATTAAAATTTAAGATATTGGAACTGTGCTTACAGCTCAGGATTATTCCAGCTCAACTAATGCTTATACTATGAGCTATTAGAACGAACCGGATTAGTATTCTTTTCATCTCTGGATCAAACTCTAATACTTCTCATCAATAGCGTCATCAACTTACTATATTATTCAAAGCCCAGTCTTTGATGCAAAGCTTGTCAATAATTATCTCACCCTAACAATCCATAGTATCCTAAAAGCTTCAACAATCGCAATATTTCCAAGTTATTTAGAGCAGTGGATTTAACTAAGTTGGTCTGCAAATACATGGAAAAAATCCAGTTCAAATTAGAGAACAATAGCCTAATATGCATCTGTCACGACAGCAGGCACTTCAACTTTCTTCATTAAGAATCAGTAAGATGTCACTTACTCCGCCTGGAACTAAAATTTTGACATCTATTTCGGGTCATCCAGCCCTTCAAGTAGCACTTTACCTGGTATGAAGTTAAAGAATTTCATGATTTTGAGCTACTTTATGTCACAACAGGATCATCTAACTATGCCTCGAAGCTACATATAATATCGTGACACTGCACTTTTGTATTACTCCTTCAATTCAGACGCTTACGGAGGCTTCTTAAATACAATGAGAACTTATGAGCAGTACAGAGGGATAGGCACATCGCAAAGCACAAGATAGAGATTCATTTGGGAAAGAGACCACACCATCAAGGGCTTTTGTCAAGAAAATACTTAGAACTACATTTATGACTACAACTCAGATAGTTGCAAAGGTAACAACAATTAATCTCGCTCTGGTTTTCAAACATTTCATAGAAAGATACATGAGATATATTGAACAAGCCACGGATGGGTTCTCTATTAGTAATGTTTTTGGAGCTGCCTTTACAGGTAGCATGCCTCTCACTACAACTTACACAGTCACCATGTTCGTTCTCGCAAAAACAGAGATTATTTCTCCATCCTAAGTTTTCACAATCAATCCTTCTAACTGTATGAGTGATTTTGTGTTAAATCTTTATAGCCTCTGCAACTCTCTAGTTCATTTTGACTTCAAATTTCTCTAACTTGTATATTGCGCATTAGGATTAAAGAACAAGAACTACTTACTAGTAAATTAGGTTTTAGAGTTTTTATTATTGCTTATGTAGAAATAAAGGTCAGATGTGGAGAATTGTAGGAATTGGAAGAAGCACTGCTACAAATATTAATAATGACATTATATAAGAGATTAATTTATTTATTACAAAGTACCGCTTTTATGATTACCTAACCCTAGACGACATTAAATTATTTTATCAGTCTGTCAACGATACCAGGGACTTAGTTTGATAATGTTCTCTAAATTGGCTTGCCCAATGGAGGAACCAGCCCTCTAAATTGCTACATCAGACACCTTAGAATATTTTCCACATTCATAAGTAATCATAATTTGAAAGAGCTTAAAACTGTATAGGTAATGTTGGGTATCTGGTACTCGAAAAATCTTTTGCGAAGTATCATAACTAGTACATAAAAGATTAAAGCAAAATATACATTTTACATCACACTTTACCTGCCTCTGGATGATCCTAATCAACTATAATAAATGAGAGAGCTAAAATCATAATAGCCGACTGATGAACTGCTTCAAATCAAATATAACAGTCTTTAATGGGATCGAGATGCAACTTATGCAAATATCATAAATTTGAAGTTAAATAATCTTTTTTAAATAAATAAAAGAAAAATTAAAAGTTAAATAAAAAAGGGGGGAAATTTAATTTATTACTAGTTAAATTTATTGTCTCTAACTTGTGTGATCCATTAATTATTACATTTTATACCATTATTTTTGAAATGATTTAACTTTTTAAGCTATTATCGCAGTAATAGATATATGGAGGAGGATTTCACTTATCAGTTCAGTCCTGATACAGTTTCAGGAAATGCATTTGTTAACCTTGTTACAGGAGTTAGCTACCCTGAGTGGACTTTAGACTTTATTTATTAAGTAAATAATACTCTTGACAAGCCGAGCCTTCTAGTCATTTCAAGTTTCATTACTGTTTCTCTTTCTAGTGTTGGAACTTAGGATTATTTAAAAGTGGCTCTTAATTCATAAACTTATTCATGTGCGGTTTCCTCCAACAAGCCTAAATTTTTCTATCATGTGGGTATTGCATTCGAGACCTAGTAAAATCTCTTGAAATTTGTCATGAATGGAGAGGTCAGATGCACTTAGTATCTATCTTCAGCCGTGCCAATCCCAACTAGGTTTAACTTTTGGGCCTTTTTTTAAAGCCCTCAGCTTTCCGAATTTTTTGGATATAAATTTTCAAAGGGGAAATTTAAGATATTTCCCCCAAAGAAAAAGTTTACAAAATTAAAAGATTTAATTAATAGTACGTTTTAAAAACTAGTACTGTAATAAGTGCTGGTTTTTAAATTATTTTTTAATTATATTCCCTAAATTTTATTTTTAAATTTATTTTATTTTTTTTAGATCTATAAAACTATGGAACAAGCAACTTAACTCCTACTCGCTAACGCAGTAGTATAAGAAACTCTCAAACTACTACGAATACCAAGATAACTTGATTTTCTACTATGATGTGAGGTACAGTTGGGTTTACACTCCCTATCGATATATCTACTATAGTGGAGATAGATACGTGGCGAGCGACACCCATGTATAAATGGATACTAACCCTTACTCAAGCTCCCCTTTTCAAGATAAAAATATTAAATATCTTTTCAATAGCTATTCACATAAAATCTCTGTGATTCTGATCAAACATATGATTAAAACACTTAGAAATGCCTAACAAAGCTCTATCTAGATCTTTCCAATGGAAATATAATTGACTTCAAATTACCTCTCTCAAAAACTGGGTTCAGCGGCTAATCTAGCTTTACCGATTTTTAAATCGGATTCTGGGTGCTTTACAAAGAGAACATGCCAGCTGGAGAATTTCTCTAGTTGAATTTAGGAACTGTATCCTATAACTTCAAGGAAACCTTAGCCAGCTCAACTTACACAACATTTGATTTGTTAATATTTAAAACATATTTGTATGCCACAGGCTCTGGAGCTGCATCTCCTTGGAATACTGATAACGTTCTCTTTACAAGAGATAATTTTTAATAGCTCTACACTTACTTCTCGCCTTGGAGGTATCTGCACTTTTAATTCAACAAAGCATCAGGGGTCACAAGTTTTGTGGACAACAGCCAGCAAGCTACTCTTTCAGGGTCTATGAGTTACTCTCTCACTCCAAGCACTCAATACTATATAACTCTGTGTCCAAGTAACCCCGGAGCAACAACCAATCCTTGTAATACAGTAGTTGCATACATTAAGGTCTATAACTAGTTCAAAACATTCGACAATATTTGCCAATATAGACTTGCGACAGACGCCTCAGAAAAATTGGTTTCTTCCTGGGCTCTTAATTATTATGATACAGATCTAACTACAGACTTAATCTAATAGTTCATGATCAATTGTAATGAGGGGTTAATCATGTATAATTAATTACTTATCCTGAAGACACTAATGATGGAGTTTCAAGAAGCTATACCATCGCGAAGGTTCAAGTTCACAGATTTCGAACCTCTTCAGACATCTTGACTAGCCACCCTACTCCATTCAAGACATTGACCTTAGACCTTTCATGGAGAGTAGGTTTCCTGAATTGAAACTCTGAGCAATTGCAAGAGAAGGCACTTCAAGTAGTGAGTTCGACATTCTATATTCAGACACTACACCAGAGCTCAAGTACCCAGAAGTGGAGCGTAATCTTGCAATTAGAGAAGTCATGAACAACATAAATGTTCAGCTGTGTTGCAACAACTACTTATCGTCAGATTGAACTGGGAAATGCTCCTCCTGACTTCTATTACATAGGAGAGGGACAAATATTGCTCTTCTTTTTCTAAATAGTTGGCTATGAACGTAGCATTGTATTAAATTATTCACTTTCACAACTAAATTAGATCATGAACTATAAGACGACAGTGTGAGTTAAATGTCTCTTCTTATTTTTTCGATTTTTAAATGCAGACACATTTCATAGTGAACTCATAGAATCAATAAACTAGACCAAAGTGGAGACACATAAACGAAATATACTTCCAAGCAGAGGACTTGGTGATGTGCGTCTATGGTTAGTTCTTTGACGTGTTTAGAGGCGAGCCTATTGACTAGTATGGAGAATCGCAAATGATAATCTACAGAGCTGATGATGCACTCCCAGTCGATTACTCCTATGCAAAGCTCACCAAAGAATGGACGCTAGGGTTCTGGTTTAAAATAAGCACCAGCTATTTCAATCCCAACCTGTACATGCAAGATCATTTTATTGCATTCCATGATCCAGCTTGCACTTAAACCACCAAGGCTAGACTTCAACTAGAGGCCAAGTTTGACACTGTAGCTGATCTAGAGCCTTACAAAGCACTATTTAATACAGTCAGTTCACTCATTTAAGAAAGTTTTAATATTTCATTCTCTGCTGTCAGACGCGGTGATTCAGAAGGATACTTGGGTGATCTTAAATATTGTAAGCGACTATTTTACGAAAGAAGTGAGGACTTACTTAAGCGACGCGTACAGCTAAACTAGTACCTATTCATCAAACTAGCTTGATTTTCTTTCAACATGCAAACTTTATTTTGGAGATAACACTGGCTCTTCATCTCAGACTGATTTCTAAACTTATTAAATCATTTTAGGAAGAATATAAATAAAATTTAATCTAGGAAAGAGTCAATTATGGCGTATAAATAAGTTGAATATATAAAAGCATATTTCAATGAGCATTAAATTAATCCTTATAAGATTTTTTAACTTAAAACACAAAGCCTTTCAAATAAATAAGGAAGAAAAGATGGGAGATTTAAATCAAAATTATAAAATTGGCTTTTTTATGAGCTTGAATATAAAACTAAAATTAAGGGGAGATAATATGTGAAAATATTTTATGAAAATTAAAAATGAAGTGATGTACCAATTTTCTAAAAGAATATAATTATAGAGATATATTAAAAACTCGAATCATATATATTATCATGCAAAGGAATTTATTTTTTCAATTTCTTTTTTCAGTCTAAAGATTTTCAATTAAGATTTCTAAATTTATTTTAAATTTATTCTAAACAGATAACTATCTGTCTATAAGAGAGTTTAAAATTTGGAATGAAGCTAAGACTTTTCAAGATTTGATTTATAATTCTATTCAGCCTCTGTATAAAAAATCCACTAATTTCGCCAACCTAGCTGTCTATTACAAGTTTGTCTCTCAGAACTCACTATTTTATGATCAAGTGTATTTTCCTACTTACTATATCGATATTACTACAATACCAGCTGGGATTTCAGGTATTGTTACTTGGACAAGTATGGCTGAGGAATTCACCATGGATTGCTCCCCAGGTATGACTGGATCAGTTTCCATGGGTTGTATCTCTTATTAAAATTGGCTCTCTAACGATCCAACAACACCTTTAAACACTGCCGTGTCTTACGACATCGGTGAGACTATAAAAGAGAGAGTCTTTTAAAAGGATGTTGAGTTAACAATTTCTGTGATGAGCGCTATGCTCGTTGAAGATCTCAGTTATTAAATCTTAGAGATCGAAAATTTGGTAAGCGTTAGAAGGGTGAATCAATACCTCCTCTTTGTCTTCGACTAACATGGGATAACGTTCTATTTTTTATTTTATTATAAAATGATTTAGTTTCTAAACTTCAACTGCATTTGATTTTGATACCTAGAACATGTTCTATCTTTTCATTACTCTTGATTAAGTAAATAACTAATTGACTATCTATGTGCAAGACGAGGCTTTGTTTACTCAACCCTTTTTCAATAAAACTCTAGATAAATCGCAAACTTCCTACTTCCTTAATTTTGCTATTATTAATTTTCTATTTGATACCTACGACTTGAGAATCGGAGATGACTCAGGCTTCGCTTTCAATCATTCAATTTAATTATTTGAGGAGAAAATTTATTTGATGCATTCATATGGTTACATAAGCATTTTCTAGCGAGTGCTTTCAAAGCAAGAAATCACTCAAATAGCGAAAGGAGGTCTCCGCTCCTTCTATACTCAAGACTCCTCTGTGCTAAACTATTTCTCTCTCATGAACACGAACAACTTCTCAAGCTAGTTAGGATACTGGTTATATGATCAGAAGATGTAAATGTGGCCGCCATGGACAGAATCCACTTACAAATTCTAAGCTTTCAACTTTCAACAACCGCATATAAATATGCCCACAGGGGTATCGCCTCCATGCAAACTATCTCTCTCAAAATACTCTTACTATGAAAGCATCAATTTATTTAACTATATTCAAAATATGTTCACTTATAGGTATGCAACTAAGAGTTGCAGGAAATTGTGATAGTAAAGAAAAAACACTCCAGAATTAAGAATATTTGTGTATTTTATTGAGAATAAAGAATATACAGTCGTCATATATAAATAGCTAATAGACAAGTTATTAATAGTTATTGATCCAATTAGGAAAGTAAAGATAGCCAAGTAATGTAGATTATACATTTGCAATATCTCATCATTAGATTTTTATAGATTAATAGAGGACTATTTAAGGAGGATTTATTGACTTCTATATATTATTAAGTTATATAAACACTTCGTGGGATGAGATCTTTGGCAACTGTCTTGCTGTTAGCGTCTGCGGCCTCCGCACTTCAATTGAAAAGGGACACCTCCAAGCTTTTCAAACTCGCTCATTCTCTCTCGAGAGCGCAGTAAACTAACACCGGTCAGACTTGCAAAGATGTTATCACCAGGTTCTGGGCAACCCCCACCTACGACTACAATCACTAAAATTATAAATGGCAAAGTCTTATAAAGAGAAAACTTTGTTATATAAATTATGCAGTGAGTACTATCATTGGTAGCGGCAATCAGTTCACTGATCCAGATTTCTAGCTCTCGCTCGATGGTATGTATTGGCCTCAGTACCCAAGCCCAAAGGGACCATCTTCCTGGTACGGCGGCTATGAACTCGACAGAGTAAGAAATAGACTCCCCAAGGCCTCTCTCTTCGGAGATAAGAACACTGTTAGATTAATTATTAAAATATGTTCAGCCCATCGATCCCGACCAAGGCAAAAATTTATATTGCATATTTTAAACACAATGATCGTATTTTAATACTTAAAGTTTTGTTTAATAATATTTTATTGTGTGCTATAACTATGAAAATTTAAGGAGGATTAGGAGACTGCTATTTCATATCTTCTTGCTCGGCCGTTGCTGAGTGGGAAGATAGAGTTAGAAAGCTATTCATTACCCCAACCTACAATATAGATTAGAATTCAATTATAAAAGAAATAAAAGAAATAAGAGGCGAAATGCCAAGCTATAGAGGATTATGAATTAAATTTGTTACAAATCTCGTAATTTATTTCTTTGAAGGCATTTATTTTATTGCGGATTTATCTATTGAAATAATTATAGTCCCCGCTAACAAACAATGATAAAAATATCCCTTTATTTAAGACTTATCTTTAGGAACCTTTTAAATTGATTTTATCCTATTATACTGATTAGAAAAAAACACAACACTAATTACTTTGTTTTGCATTTGATTTTCTTCAATAAAGAAGATTTTATAAGTCAAATTTAAAATTAAAACTTAGATTAAATAAATTAAAATTATGATTTTAATCTTATCCATGATTATAAATTATTATTTTTATTATCAAATTTAAAAGAAGGTATTGTGGTTGTGCGCGGAACTGTAAAATTAAAGTTTCTCCATTATTTAATATAATTGATGCTGTATGCTCAAATCATTTACATTAAAATGCCTTGAAGTATTATAATTCTATTCTATTAATAGTTGGAATCGAAAAGGCTATTGCTATTGACGATATTTTGCCTTTCAAGAAGGGCCAAAACAATCTCCTATTTGCTGAGCTCCCTCCCAGTAATGCTCTCTGGGGAGTCTTCATTGAGAAAGTTTGGGCCAAGGTCCATGGAAACTACGAGAGATTCAACAAATAATTTATTTTAATTGATAGATTGAACGGAGGTTGGGGAACTGAGGTTTTCCAATTCTTGTTCGGCCTTCCCTCTAGTATTATTACTAAAAATACCGCCACATGGTAAACAGCAGATGACATATTCACTCTGATCGGTAAAGCCGACAATTCATGCATTTTACTTTTTTATTTATTGACAAGTACTCCTACATCATGTGGGGAAGCACCCCAGGAGATTACAGATTAATATTTATATAGAGAGGGCGATGACACAAAAAACAACACCTAAGGTCTCGCTAAATCTCATGCTTACACTCTTTCACAATTAATTACTCTTTTGTCAAACCACATCGTGTTCAATGCTGATGGAACCGAGAAGGCAAGACTTATCAGATGCAGAAATCCTTGGGGCAAAGATGGCGGCTTCAAATTATTTTTATATTCAATAAACACCAAAATATAAAAATTTTAAAGTAAAGTAAAGTAAGTAAAATTTGAGGAATGTAAATAATAATCATTTTCAAAACCAGCACTTATTCAGTACTAGTTAAGAGAACGTACTATTATCATATGTAAATAAAAATTTTAAAATTCAGTCTCATATATGTACAGAATATTTCCGAAATAACTTAAAGAAGTTTAATAGTTGGCTTTTGATTGGTATATGGGGTTTGAATGGAACTTGGAATGATTATTTTACATTCAAAAATAATCAATTGTAACTGAATTTCTCAATTTAATTAGAATTAATTCAAGATTAAAGTTCTTAATTACAAGGCCTATCTTTTTCTTACTTTCGCTAATTATTTACTTATTAATTAGGTAATTGATTTGAAATAATTTAAATATGATAACTCCGCAATTTGGGACGACAAAGTGAACAACTAAGATATATATTTGTTAACTATGCCACTCAGCTGCCCTTCTCCAAGAACCTAAACGACGGTATCTTCTTTGTGGAGCTTAGCGAATTCCACAGCAGCTTCAACATCGTGCAAACCTTCTTCTGGAATGACGACTATGTGAGCACAGTCGAAAATGTCTGGAAGGACGATCAGAATTTAGTGTACCATTTCAGCTTCACCCTCGACAATGCCTACGATGGATTCTTTGGAGTTGACTAAAAATAATACATAAATTATTGTTACTTCTACAATCATAACTCAATAATTCTATAAGCATTATATATATTGTATATTAAGTGGATAAATTAAAATCCTTTAACTCATTTATAATAAATATTATTCTATAAAAAACTCTTTATAAAGTTTCTTTCTGATCCTTCCTATGTTATTGACTCTATTTAATATTTAATGAAGAATAGGGTTTTGAATCCAAGAATGTTAAACATATTTAAAATCTAAAAGCATATTAACTTTGAGTTAACGATAATTTAATCTTGGAATGAATTATCTTTTGTGATATTTTTAAAGATTAACTTGCAAGATTTTTTATTAATTAGAATGTATAATTTGTGATTAAGTATATTTAATAAAATGTACCCATCAGGATGCAGAACTGCTGGTGGTAGCTCTTCAGCTTTGGTAGCAATCTACAAGGAAGACAAGAGAATCTACATCTTCAAAGTTTCTGACTCCGACAACTACGGTTACATAAGAGATAAACCATTCCAATAACCAAATAAAGAAAATAATTTGAAAGAATAACTTTTTTAATCAAATTTTCGAGAAGATTTCAATATCTTTTCATTAATTATTAAAGTTAAGTGAAATTAAAACTTAAAACCTAGGTGAAAGCTTTTTATTTTCCAAATTTACCTGGGCAGCTGGCAACTATAGAGTCTCAGTGAAGGCAACCTGGCTCACTAATGAAACATTTAATTTATGACGTCAGAGATTTCGACTTCAGAACCTTCATGCCCAAGGGAGCTAAGTTCACCATCACTAAGACTAGCACCACCTACGGAGAAGATGAGTTGATCCAAGCCTACACTCAAGATATTTTCATTAAGCAATCTCTCCCAACTCAAACCTATATTGTCAAATTTTAATTCAAGAAAATAGTTTTAATTGTCTAAAATTATTATCTATGAATATTTTTTGATAAAAAAGCAACATATTTCAAAATCCTCATCCTTATTCTTAAAAATAAACGAAATATTTCAAATACATATTAAATACAAGCAACTGCTTTTTTATTCTTATAGTTATATCTCATTTAAGCCTCTCTATAATTAATTTCTATTGGTGGGACCGAATAAAAATATGCCAAAACTCCTCACAACTCAGTATGCTATTTTTAAATTTTTTTACCATTTAATAATTGAGTTTTTTTAAATAAATATTTATTATTTATTCCGAGAATAACTCCTTATTTTTTAAACCAAAAAAATAATTTATTCTTCTGAATTAAAACTTTCTCTTTTTGTATTCTATTTGAGAAAATATTATTATTAGCTGGTGGAAAATATAATCTTTTGCTCTTATTTTGTTATTAAACTTATTTGGTTTGACTGCTTTCGATAAAAAGGATGCAAAGTCAGGCTTCAATTTCAAGGCCGGCTTCTTCAATGGTGGAAATTACCAAATTGGAGTTCAGGGATTTGAGGGAAAGACTTGCAATTAAAAAGTTTTGCTTATATAATTTATATTTGCACTTTCTCAGTGATGTTTGCTGCAACAGGTGCTGGTGAGTCTAACTTCAACTCAGATCAGGCACTCTCCACATGCAAAAAGACCATCTTCGCATCAACCACAGTTTCAGGCGCCACCACCACCTAACAATTAAATACATTATAGTAATTCTTTAGTTTTGCCTTTGCAAAGTTGAAATACGCTTATATTTGTATACATTTCCACTTGATCTTTTTCGTTAAAATTCTAATATCATTTTTCTATTTTTCTATTTTGAATTGTTAAACCTAATACGACTGCGTGTGCTCGACCTCAAACACATTTATATTTTATCATCCACTTGCAGCTACATGCTATCTGCCTGGGCAGGAGACAAAAATGTTCCTATCTCCGGATATAGAAACCTCTCAGTCAAGTGCAAGTGAGAACACATAACATTTATTTTGTTTGTTTTTCTAAATTAAATGATTTATTGTAAAATATAGACAACAAAAAGAGATTAATCTTTCATAGATTTATAAATTAACTAAAAAATATATTTAGTTTTGACTTATAATTGGAATAAAATGGAAAATAATTTAAAAATGAGAAAGTTATTCTTCTTTTTGAAATACTAGAAAGAGCAAATTAATCTTTATAGTATGATTAATAAGTGAGGAAATAAAGGTGAGTCCATATGAGTTTTCAACTAGAACTAAACTAGGTGATAACAAGGACTCATTTAGTAAGTAACAGGTACTAGTATTGCATATAACTATATGTAAACGGAATAAACAGAAATAATCTCAGAGATATATTTACTTACAGTTAATATAATTTTTTTAACCATTTTATTTTTATAAACTAGATGCTAGCCAAGGTCTAAATGTTAAAAAATGATCTGAGAATTTTATCTTTTCAAAGATGAGACTTTAAATTTTGTTAAAACATAAGCTAAATTAATTAAATAAAGACCGCTTATTTATTTATTTCTAGCGTATTTAAAATTTATGGATAAGTGAGCAATAATAAATAATCCTTTACTGGGTTGGAAATAAAACAGAGTATTATTTTGTTTGGTAGCTGGTTATTTAATAGGCCACCAAACTCAGTTATGATCTCGATTTAATGCCTTTTAAACTAAGAAGATATTTAATACACATCTTTCTATCACCATTCTATTTTTGCTTTCTAAGAGTCAAAATATTATCCGATGTAAAATTCAGTTTATAAAAGGTGATTTTTTTTGTTGTTGAATAGTGCAGCTAATATAAAAGTATGACAAGTTTATATTTATTTAAGAACAGTCCATGACATCTTTAATTGTGTAAACATAAGATATTTTTGCTTTAAAAACACTGTCAATATTTACTATATTTTGAATGATGTATATTTTATAAAATGAGGCATTTTTAGAAATTAATATAATCCCCCTTGAATAAATTAATTCTATTTTACTTTTGGTTTGATGTTAACTTAAGAGAAAATAAAAGGGCGAGGAAATGCGTATCCTTAGCTTATATTTTCAGATAGGAATTTGTATAGTTAATTCATGAAGCTTAAACTTTCTGAAGGCCAATAATATTTAAATTAAACATTGAATTAAAATATATTTAATATTCATCAAATATTTAACTTTCAATTTTATAGTTAATACAAACTAATTTTATAATTTTAAGCGAAAATATATCGCTCTAGAGACTCGATTATAACAAGCTAAGACTTCATTATAAATAATTAGGAGAAATATAATCTAAAATCCCCATCCATTTATGATGAAAAAGACCAAGTACTCATAATAAGAAAATAATTATCATTTTATTTTTGTACCTAACTTATTTAAGATACTCTAGACTATAAAATAATTTTTAAAAAATAGTTATAAGATAAACTAATAAAATTAATCTAGCGCCTAAGTTTCAAAGAATGCTGCTCTAACTTATTTAAAGACAGACATCTCTATCTTAAAGTTAATTTAATAAATGTCGATGATTTATATTAGAGATTAATTTGCTTACTGCTATACTACAAATACAACTGATTTGCAACTAAAACAAAAATTAAATTAGTTATTGACAGTCTTTATCATGATTTTATTTAGAATAGTTTCATATTAAAGTATATTAAATTTTCCCAGAGAATCTCTTTTAGCTTTTCAAAAGATTTTCTATCTGTCAAATCATGCGCGAAAATAAATAAGCATTTGAATAAATAATTCTATAAAATGGCTCCATTTATTGGTTTAAAACACAATTTTTCACCACTATCTATAGGTATTTAATTTAATGCCTCAGGCTAGAATTCCTATAGTTAATTAAAAGAGTTGCTCATGAATTGTAATTCCTTTTACATAATTAATTTATTTTATATTTTTAATAACTTAAACAAATATGAATTTAATTCAAGAAGTCCTATTCCATAAGTGACTTATGAATAATATGATCTTCCATTTAAAAAGTTGAGAATAATAGAGAGGGTACCCCATACTTTCTGGAAGGCCAAAAATGTAAAATCAATTAAACCTTTTTTTTGTATTGAATTGCAATTTATTTAAAAAAAAAACATTTTTAAATCTATTTTTTTCATTTTAACTTGAATATATATTTTTATTGAAATTCTCGGGAAATATTATATAGCTGAGAATTTAATAAAAAAGAGAATTAAAAATATTAAAATAAAATGGAAAAAATCAGTGAATTGAAGTATGTCCAATTTAATAATAACTACACCATTCGATTCAGCATCAAAATCTAAGAACTTTTTTCCCCTTTTTGGGAACGCTAATAAAATTAAAAGGAAAAAAAAAGAAAATGATATAAAGAAGATGAGAGTGCGCGGACATATCTCACTCAGAGAGGTGACGAAGGATTAAAGAAAAACTCATAAAAATTTTTTGTTTTAAATCGAACAAGTGCAGATCGGTGTGAACACGATTTCATGCACAATTTTCAATTCTCCATTTATTATTTTTAAAACCAATCATCGATTTTAATTAAAATTTCAACTATATTTATCAATTTAGTTTTTTAAATACTAAATAAAATAATTTCTTGCACATTCATTTGCATTTAACCTTTTTGGTATTTTATATCAATTTTGAGTTTATTTTATTTAGAAAAACTAATTTGGGTTTGTAATTCAGATATTATAACAAAAAATAAAAATGCAGTGAGACTACAATTTTATAAAAAATATATTTTTTTTAAAATAAGTTGATTTAAAACGTTATAAGAACAATAAATACATATAACTACTGCTTCTAAACATGTAACTCAATGGATTTTTCACGGATTTTTAACTCTTTAGATATATTTTTACAATTTAGTTATATATAGATTAACAAAACAGATTAGCTATTTTTATTATATCTATTAAATAAAATAGAATAAACACACTCATATACAAATTAAATTTAAAAGGAAGGTTTTTAATTATTAATAATCTTTTTATTTTAATTAAAAAAAAAATTTTTAAAAAACCCTTTTTCAAAAAAAAAGCAAAATTTGAATTACGATTTAGTTTATATCTTCAAGTTATAGTGAAGTATTTAAGTGATTATAACTTTCCTTATTTATAACTAAATAAATTAAACCTTGAGGTATGAGATCTTTGGCAACTGTCTTGCTGTTGGCAACTGCGGCTTCCGCCCTCCAAGTCAAAAGGGACAAGCTCCTAAACTTTGCCACCTCTCTTTCAAGAGCGCAGTAAACTAACACTGGCCAGACTTGCCAAGATGTCATCACCAGGTACTGGAAGGCTTCTTCCTACGACTACAATCATATATATATATGTATATTTTTATAAATTGTAAATAGAGTCGATTGATATATGATAAAATAAAGTTTAAATTTGCAGAGAATACTAAGATAGGAAGCGGTAAGCTGTTCACGGATCCAGACTATAACCTCACTCTCGACGGCATGTACTGGCCTCAATACCCCCGCTCAACCGGCCCCTCCTCTTGGTACAATTCATCAATCCTAATATTCACTATCTTTACTTATCAATTCTTACGAGGTAGCTCGGGCAAGAGTAAGACTTCCAAAAGCTACTCTCTTCGGAGACAAGAACTCAGTCTTGCTAAGATTACTTACTTATTTGCACATATAATTATGCCTACTGACATGGACCAAGGTTCAATTGGAGATTGCTACTTCATTGCTTCTTGCTCGGCAGTTGCTGAGTGGGAAGAACGAGTCAAAAAAATGTTCATTACCCAAACCTATAACGCTGAAGGCTTTTTACGCATATAGCTATTTCTTAAAATAACTAGGCATCATAGTAGTTAAAGGAATGGTATTAAACATAAGATGTTGTGAATTATTCCGAAAGTCTTATTATTAATCGCGGTTTAATACTTGGCTTATAAAAGCCAGTTGTGATTGATGATTTCTTGCCCTTCTGGAAAGGAACAAGATCCTTGATATTTGGAAACTTTTCTAATACAAATGCTCTCTGGGGTCCCTTCATAGAGAAAGTTTGGGCCAAGGTCCATGGAAACTACGAGAGAATTAATACTTATGTAAATATTTGTTGTAATGAATGAATAATTAATAGCGGAGGTGGTGCTGAAGTATTCCAATTCTTATTTGGACTCCCCTCCACTACTCTTAATAAAGATACAGCTCCTTGGAAAACAGCCGATGATATCTTTTCATTAGTCGCCCAAGCTGACAAATAAATCAAATTCTAAAAATAAAGATTACTCCACTTTGATTATTTCTTTATCAGTACATTAAAACTCAAAAAACTGTTTAAAATATACATGATTTATAAAAATAAAACAATTTTTTTGGCTTAAAAAGCACAAAAATGTGACGATGGCAAATAATTATTAGCATATTTTTATCTTAGCGAATTAAATATTCTTATATCCAATTTTATTACAAGTATCACTAGAATCTTTATTCTTTTTTCTATAGAATAATTTTATTCAAAAAATTATGGATTTTATTATGTACGGATCCGTGCCGGGAGAATTTAAAGTCCATTTTTATTTTTTGGAGAGGGTGACGACTCAAAGAAAAATAAATATGGGCTGGCTAAGTCTCACGCCTACACTTATTATTGAGAAATAAGTGAAAAAGACAATTAATTCAAATGTGTTTAAATAGCAGACAATAAATAATAATTGCTTAAATTAAATTCGGGGTTTGATATCTGAATTTCGAAAATGGAAAGTTATCTTATTACAGAGATTGAGAAGTACTAGAACTTTAGTATCTAGCTTTCATCATCACAGCTACCCAAATGCCACTTGGAACTCTCAGACTTCTTTTAGAACAGAGGATACGAAATCATAATAGGCTGATCTGGAAAGACTTTCCACATATCCATGAATTTTCCAAGATCAAGGCGGCTACTCTAACTTGCACCCAAAGAGGCTCTATAACTGGCATATCGCTCTCAAGAGGATGAAGGTAGGCAGCATCACAGTTGACCAGTATTTGCAGTGGCTTTCTATATTCAAAACCCCAAAAAA